>JADBJO010017633.1:15000-17500 GCA_016801955.1 Conus betulinus | reverse complement strand
GATGAAGAGAGGAAATGAGGGGGGGACGCACCGCGACAATGACCGCTGCACCAATTATCTCCACTTCTGACGGCTGAGGACAAGTAAATGGCGTCCAGCGATGCTTTGTGTCTGCCTCTTTCTCTTTCTCCGCCTGTCTCCTTTTCCTTTACACTGTCCCTTTGGTGACGAGCAGGGTTACTCCCCTTAATACAGTCACATGACTGGACCACTTAGCCTTCTTTTCTTCACTGGGATCACCAGGTCTTCGTTTTAACTCACAATGTGTCTGATTGCTGTCGTTTGCGACTTGCTCGGCACCGAAGTGTTGAAATATGGATTCATATCATTTGAACACAATGCAAGAAATGAAAATGATGGGATGGTGTGACGGAGAGAGTGGGAAGGAATGGCCAACGGCGGGAAAATGGATGGCCAGAACGGGGGGCTAAAGGAAATCGAGGGGTGGAAGAGTGAAGGCTGACTTATCTTAATTGAATAACACTCAACTCTGTAAATAATATGCACTTTAGTGAAGCAAATTCTTCAAGAGGGGAGGGCTGTCTTCATAAACAGGGAAAGCTCTAGTTCTTTGTACAGGGTAAGGATTCTTACGTTTCTCTCACACAATAGTGCTTTATTAAGCACGCGTGAAATACTTTACCAGTCGAAGTCTGTGAAAATGTTTCGCATTTGTTGTGTCGTGTCCTTTAGGAGACAACAATGTAAACAATGCATTGAGATATCATTTGTGAAAATATTTCATCATTTGATTCGCTAGTAATACTTTTTCATTGTCCATTTAATCGTTTCTTGTAAACCTTCACCTGTCCGTACCGTCAACACCATCTCTCTCTCTCTCTCTCTCTCTCTCTCTCTCTCTCTCTCTCTCTGTGCGGGCACGTGAGCATCATATTTTGTTTTTGTTGCTTGGTTTTTGTTGTGATCTGTTGCTAGTCATCAGTCTGCTGACCCTACTGTAATTTGAATTGATTTACATTCTACAATCATCATATAAGGACTTTGGATGATTGAGCCCATCCATCTACCGGCGAATCGTTAACGGTGATTCTGACAAAAACAATAGTTAAAACAACAAGCTGATATCCACCCTCGTCGTCTTTTTACGGAAAATCTCTTCCAGTGCCTGGATAGCAACAGTAGCTAACCTTGTTGTCAGGATGTCTCTATGTTTTCACGACGTTCTTCTTCGCACCGAATGGAGCATCGCTATGTATGGCTTAGTCATCGTCCGACCGCTCTAATGAAGCGTGGTTGGCGGAAGGGTCACGTGATTCTCAGCGTCATTGTGTTAGCTGACAGGCTGGAGGCCGTGGCAAGAGAATGAGGGACGGGCACACTGTGAAGGGGAGTCGTGGGAGTGGGGTGGGGATGGGGGGGGGGGGCAGTGGATTCCAGCCTTCCTAATTGGCTTGTTAGCCGGAAAAGGGGTCGGTATATTTACAGTCTTTTCCCTCTAAGTCATGTCCTTCTTGTAGTACTTGGCAGTCAGAGAGATGTACTGGGATGGAGGTAAGGGGTTTGTGTAGTGGAGGTGGTTGGGGGAGGGGGGATGGAGGGGCCAGCGTCAAGTCTGCGTGGAGAGGAAACTGTATACCTTGTTAACTCTTTAAATGGAAAAGAAGTTGTAAGTTCAGAGACGAAGCCAAGTATACTTTTAGTATGAGGTATTGCATACTCAACAACAGCCCATGTACGTTCGTGTGCATTCACGCAGGGCATACAGAAACATAGCCACACACACACGCACGTTCACACACACACACACACACACACACACACACACACACACGCACGCACGCACGCACGCACGCACGCACGCACGCACGCACACACACACACACACACACACACACACAGAGAGAGAGAGAGAGAGAGGAGAGAGAGAGAGAGAGAGAGAGAGAGAGAGAGAGCACCAATTTGCCTTCGCCGGAAAAGTCGATTCCTCCTCATTCCCTTTCGGCTAGAACTAATAAGATAAAAACGCAACAATTCAGTCAATGTCCAATTACAGACACAGACTTGGCTCTGTAAGTCGATTGACCAAGAAACCCGTCTTGGTGTCTGTGTTTACACACCATCAGGGGTGTTGGTAGCTGGAAGACAGCGGGGAGACTCTCCACATTTTGAAGACCACGCAACAGTCTTGAGCGCGTATAACAAAAAGGAATGAGGAGTGAGACAAACAAGCCCTACTCAGAACACACACCGTCTCCAGCAGTCAAGCCCTTCTTAAATTCATTCTGTCCTTCTCTGAGTCTGCATGCAAGCTGTGATCGAGAGAGAAGAATGCAGTGGAATGTTTGAAACTTGTGATTAAAACTGGTGATATCGAATCAGCCATATCTGTGTTAGCTGCTCCTGTGACCGATCAGGACGTGTGTAAAATAAGATGACCTGAAAGAAGAGTCTAGCGAAAAGATTAATTTTCTGATGCATGGACATAAAATACCTGTCAGACAATCTTATCAGGATCGGGTGAGGAGGGGGTAGAAGATGG
>JADBJO010017633.1:0-10000 GCA_016801955.1 Conus betulinus | reverse complement strand
CTACTCTGTGATGAATGTTTTACATTAAGTGTTCGTTATGAAAAGTCGCTTTTTTTATATGGTACCCTCCACACCTCACAAAGCGGTAAAAGGGGATTAAACTTCTTGAATCTTGAATCGTGTTTGAGTTTTCCAGAGACCAGTTCTTTTCCTGTATTCCCACCTCTACAACAAGCGAACAGCTTTTTAACAAAAACTTCTATTACAACCCTCATGCCCGCCCAAATCTTGCTCCTCGCTCCTCTTTCCCTGCCTACTCTATATCTACTGCGATTACTACTGCAAAACTACTACTACTACTGCTAACGACTTTTCCTACCACCACCACCACCACCACCACCACCACTGCTACTACTACTATACTACTGGTACCTCCTCCTCCTTCTCCTCCTCCTCCCCGTCTCCTCCCACTCCTCCAATGCTTCCTATTACTACTACTACTTTCTACTTCTACTACTACAAAGACTACCCTACTCTCTGTCTGTCTGTCAGTTTGTCTGTCTGTCTGTCCGTCCTCTCTCTCTCTCTTCTCTCTCTCTCTCTCCTGATCACCTAGCTCCTCCACCACCACCACCACCATCACCACCAACCACCACCACCACCACCACCACCACTCTCCTCCTCCCTTCTCCTCCTCCCTCCTCCTCCTCCTTCTCTCCCTTTTGGCTTTTGCTGATTTTTGAAAACAGATGATTCATAGACGACCTATATTGCTCTCACAGCACCCACTGTTGTAGTTCTCCTGGTACTACACATTTACGAAGTTAAAAGCAAGGCGTGGGGCAGAGATGGCAGAGAAATAAACCCAGCCAAGTGAACTGAAGTTGAATGTGGTGATGTAGGGAGGAAGGGGAGGGGAAGTGGTGAAGAGCAGGGGGGGGTGGGTGGGTGGGTGTTCTAGGGGTGGATAGGACGGGGAAGGGGCTGCAGGTGTCCGTTGCGCATACATGTATCCTGGGATTGCTGTGCACCCTGTCCTTCTGTTTTCTGTTCAAAACCATGTTCTACATGAAACAAAATGATAGTTTTTTTTGTGTCAGGGCGACTCTTCTGACTTGTTACAGTGAGAGCCAGGTATCAGTTTCTGACTTGCCCTGCCACTTCCTTCTCCCTCTTCCCACTGTCTCTGTCTCTGTCTGTCTGTCTGTCTGTCTGCCTGTCTGTCCTTGCCTCTGTCTGTCTGTCCTGTCTGTTTTTGTTGTCAGGGCGATGCTCTGACTTATTGGCAATGGCAGCCAGATTCAGTTTCTGTTTGCCCTATCCACTTGTCTCTGTCTCTCTCTTGTCTCTCTGTCTCTCTCTCTCTGTCTCTCTCTCTCTCTCTTCTCTCTCTCTCTCTCTCGTCTCTCTCTCTCTCTCATCATCGCTCGCTATCGTTTTTCGCACTCTCTCTGGCTCTGAGGTTTTCATCAATATAAGAAACAAGCATGGCGCGTGAGTTCGTGTGTGTGAGTGTGTGTGTGTGTGTGTGTGCGTGGCGTGCGTGCAGTGCGTGCGTGCGTGCGGTTGCTGCGTGCGTTGTGTGTGTGTGTGTGTGTGTGTGTGTGTGTGTGTGTGTGTGGTTGTGTGTGTGGTGTCTGTTGTGTCTCTGTGTGTCTCTGTGTCTATGTGGCGCTAGCGCATGCCCGCAACACATGTGCTGTGTGTGTGTGTGTGTGTTGTGTGTGTGTGGTGTTGGTGTATGGTATATGTGTGTGTATGTGTTTGGTGGTGGTAGTGGTAGTTTAGTAGTAGTAGTAGTTGTTGTTGTTGTGGTTGTAGTGTAGTTGTAAGTAGCAGCAGTAGCAGCAGTATAGTAAGTAGTAGTAGTCGTCACCCGCAGTTAGCAGTAGCAGAAAAAAAAAAAGTAGTAAAAAAGTAGTTAGTTTAGTTAAAAAAAGCAACAGCAGCAGCAGCAGCAGTTGAGTTAGTAGTAGTAGTAAGTAGTCAGCAGCAGCAGCAGCAGTAGTAGCATTTTTTAAAAGTAGTATAAGCAGTCGTAGTAGCAGTATCAGGAGCAGTAGTAGTATTAAAAGTCGTAGGAGCAGCAGCGCAGCAGCGCAGCAAAAAGCAGTGTGAAAAAAAAAACCTTAGTAGTAGTAGTAGCAGCATAGCCAGTATTCGCAGCGAGCAGAGTGTAGTTAGTAGTAGTAGTAGTAGTAGCAGTAGTAGTCATAGTAGTAGCAGCAGCAGGCAGCAGTAGAGTGTAGTAGTAGTAGCAAGTAGGAGCAGTAGCGCAGCAGCAGCAGTAGCAGTAGTAGTAGTAGCAATAAGTAGTATTAGCAGCAGCCAGCAGTAGCAGGAGCAAGTAGTAGTTAGTAGAAGCAAGTAGCAGCAGCAGTAGTGAGCAGTAGCAGCAGCAGCAGTAGTAGCAGTAGTAGTAGAGTAGTAGTAGTAGTAGTTAAGAGCAGTAGTATTGGTAGCAATATCAGTACCAATAGAGGAGGAGGTGGAGGAGGTGTATGAGAAGCAGGAATATTGTAAGTGTGTAGATGCGCTCGCAATTAAGCAGTAGTAGATGCAGTAGCAATGCAATGTCATTAAAATAAAATTTTTAGCATTTGATTTTTTTTTTTAAGGAAAGGAAGTGTTGGGTGGATATGGAGGAGAGAGTGTGAAGCGGGGTGCGAAAAGGTAATCGTATGAGAGTAAGAAGAGTGTGAGCGTTTCCGTCCGCTAACCTACCAACGCTTTAAATACAGGGCTGTGCAACTGGTAAAATGTACATCTTGCAAACAAGGAGAGGTAAGAGCGAAATCCTGTTCGTCCTTGTTCGCGTAATCAAAGACAGTTTCCAGTGTTGTGGTCCCAGTGACACATTGGTTGATTGAGGACGGTAAATTTTCGTACGGCTCGCGCACATATATGTACACCTGCAGATATACAAAGAAAGCACATACCCGTGTGCTCATTTGCGCGCGCGCGCGTATACACGCACGTACACACACACACACACACACACACACACACACACACCCCACACACACACACACACACACACACGCACGCACGCACGCACAGCACGCACACACCACACACACACACACACAAACACACAACACACACGCACATATATGCGCGCGCGCTCACATACAAACATACACACACGCACATACATGCGCGCACACTCCACACACACACACACACGAACACACACACACACACACACACCACACACACACAACACACACACACACACACACACACGCACACACGCACGCACGCACACGCACATACACACATACACACACACCACACAAACACACACACACACACACACACACACCACACACACACACACACACACCCACACACAGGTACCCGCATGCTGTCTTCCCACACTACACTCTTCTCCTATCCTCCTTCTCGTTCTAATTTCGCCCTCCCTGTCCTCAAAGTCTTTGTCTCTTCCATCCTCGGCGCCATTCTGCACCTCCTTCTAGTCCATTTTGGTTTTCGTTTCTCTTCCCCATCATCACGCCTATCCCCAACCCAACCCCTTCTCTACCCCTCCTGTCCTATCCAGTGTCATCATATTTTATTTTATTTATTTATTTATTTTGCATCCCCTCTGTCATCATTCTACCATCTAATCTCCTATTTCTGTCCTTTCCATTCTTCCACTCACTTCCTCGACTCCATTTTCTTTCCATTTTACTCGCATTCTATTTTTTTTTTCTTCTCGTTGCGGTTTTTGTCACCTTTCCCCTTTTCCATCCCTATCTCTGTTCACTTTTTTCTCCACTTTACTTCTCCTCCGTCTTCCTCCATTTCTTTCTGTTTCTTCTTCTCGATTTTTCCACTCTCCTGTCTCATCCAATCCGACCTCTGTTTTCTCTCTCACCCCCCCCCCCTTTTTTTTTCTTTTCTTTCCATTCTTTCTCCACATGCCTTTCATTTTCCATTTCCATCTCTATTTTTTTTTTTTTTTCCATTCCATTTCACTTTTCTTTCTGTTTTTCTTCCTGTTCCTGTCGTCTTCGTTCTAGCGTCGTTTTCTTTCGTCTTCATTCTCCCGTTCTTCTTTTCCTTTCCATTCTCAGACTCCAATTTCTTTATTTCCATCCCCCCCCCCCAATCCATCCTCCTGCCTTCCCCCTGTCCTCTGCATTTACTGTCTTCATTTCCTTTTGTCTTCATTCTTGTTTTTCATTCTAATTTCTTCTTCCAGTCCCAACTCTAGTTTTCTTCCTCCCCATGCCTTCCTTCCGTTATTCTTTTCTGTCACCCTCCAATTTTTGTTTTATTCTTTCACTTCTTCCCCTGCCCCCTCCCCCTCCTCCTTCTTCTGTTGTTCCATTCCGTCCTCTTCCTTGTTCTCGTCCCTCCTCCTGCCTCCTCCTCCTTCTGTCGTCTTTTCGTGTCTCTTCTCCTCCTCTCCTTCCTTTCTCATCCTCCTCCTCCTCATCCCTCCTCCTCCTTTTCCTTCTTCTTCTTCTCTTCTTTCTTCTTCTTCTTCTTCTTCGTCGTCGTCGTCGTCGTGTCGCCCCGTCCCGTCTCGTCTTTCTTTCTCTTACTCCCGTCTGTCCCATCTTCTTCTGTTCTTTCTGTTCTTCTTTTCCCCTTCTTCCCTCCTTCTTCTTCTCTTCTTCTTCTTCTTCTTCTTCTTCTTCTTCTTCTCCTTCTCCTTCCTCTCGCTGCTGCTGCCCCCTCCTTCTCCTCATCCTCCTCTTTTTTTTCTTCTCCTTCTTGTCCTAGTCCTCCCGTCCTTGCCGTCCTCGACCCTGGGTGTCCTTTATTTCCTCCTTCTCGGTTGTCCCCCGTCCTCCCTTCCTTCTTCTCTTCTCACCGCACTCAGGGATCTCTCACTCCTCCAGCTCATCTTCATCCTCTGCTTTCTCTGCTTCTTCCCGTTTTCTCGTCCTTGTCTTCTCCTCGTCCGTCTACCTCGTACACGTCCTATCGTCCGTCTGTCTCTTGCTTCTTCCTTCTTCTTCTTAACTTCCCGTCCTCTAAATCTTCCTCTTGTATTCTCTCTTCGTCCCCTCTCGTGCGTCCCTCGTACGTCGTCCTTCGTCGCGTCGCGGTCTTCTTCTTCTTCTTCTCTCGTATGTTTCTTCTACATTCTGTGGCTCTGCGTCTCCCTTCCTTCCTCCTCCTCCTCCTTGCTTTTGCTTCACTCTTCTTCTCTTCTTCTCTTCTTCTTCTTCTTCTTTCCTCCGTCTCTTCTTCATCCTCCTCCTCCTCCTCCTTGCTTCCTCTTCTTCTTCTTCTCTTTTCGTCTCTCTTCTTCTTCTTCTCCTCCTCGTCGCCTTGCTTCTTCATATTCTTTTCTTCTTCCTCCGCTCTTTTCTTCTTCCCCTTCTCGTCTCTTCTTTTCTTCTCCTCCCTGACTTCCCTTCTTCTTCTTCGTTCTTCTTCTTCTCCTGCTTCTTCGTATTCTTCTCTTCTTCATCCTATCTTCTTCCTCTTATCCTCCTCCTCCTCACCTCCTACTCCTTGCCTCGCCTCCTTTTCTTCTTATCCTCCTTCTTCTCCTTCTTTTCTTTCTTCTCTCCCCTCCTTCTTCTTCTTATTTCTTCTTCTTCCTTCTTCTCTTAACAGTCTCTTCTTATTGTCTTTGTCCTCGTCCGCTGTTCCTCCTCCCTACCACCACTTCTCCATCGAATCCTTCTGCTCCTCCCTTCTGCCTATTGTTTTCCCCCCTTCTCCTCCTCTTGTTCCTCTCCCTCACCCTTCTTCCCCTACTGGATCTTTTTTGGCAAAAAAAATTCCTGGCAGTCTAACAGGACAATTCCGATGTGTTGGACGAAGTCCGCAGATCGCTGACGTTCCTTCCCATGATTTCTCCTTTTTCTTTTCTCCCCCCCCCCAACACTTTCTACTTGAAGTGCATTATTTATAGGATATTTCCCCCTTAGAGCATCTTTCTTTCTTTCCCTTTTTTTCTTCCTTGCTTTCACTCTTTCCTCCTTTCCTTCTTTCTCTTTTTTTCCCCTTTCATTCTTTCTTTCTTTCTTTCATCTTTCTTTCTTCCTTTCTTTTTCAGCAGCTAGATTACCTCCTTGTTCTATTTCCATCTCCTTCAAAAAAAAAAAAAAAGAAGAAGAAATCCAACTCAATATTGTTTTGTTTTAGACCTATTTTTCCACCCTGGTCCCTTGATTAGCTCATCAGCGCAAATTTCGTGCCCTGGCAGTGGTGTGTGACTCTCTGCATCTTCTCCAGGCTTCCATACAGATGGCCTGCTTCTTTCTATCGCAGTCTGGGCACTAGGCAATTGCACGAGGGAGAAAATCAACGATGCCATTTAGCCATCCTACCGTAGGAGACACTGCAGCGCGTCTTGTCTTGTCGTTTGGCTGGTGTTTCAATGCTATTCACTCTGATATCAGATACGTTAGCACCCTCTTCATCTTCTTTTGCTTCAGCTTCCCTGTCCAGCTTCACCACGCTGTTTGGCATGGCGCTCGGTTTTGGGTTTCCCAGGGGGAGGGGGGGGGGGGGGGGGGGAGGATTGATCAATTATTATGTGAATCCTACTTTTTAATCTGACGAAGCAGACCATTTCGTAGCTAGATTCGTGTGTTAACGCTTTGCGTAGTAAGCTGTAAAGCCAGCCGTCAGTCCGGGGAATCGGTGCATGCAACGAAGAGGTCAATCCACGCGAAGTCACTCAGTCAGTCACTTATTTAGGTCAATCACTCAGTCAGTCACTTATTTAGTCAATCAGCCGGTCATTCGTTTAACTGACTGGGTGGACAGCTGGTTGGATGTTCGATTTGTCGATTAGATGCTAAGTCAGTCAGTCAATCAGTCAGTCAGCAAAAAAAAGAGTACTACTACGTAGTTAGTAGTTAGTTTGCTGTTAGGTTTTGAAATGTCGGCAGGTGAACTATCAGATGGATGGGGTACTGGTATGGTACATATTGAGGGGGGTCCGGAGGGGGAGGGGGAGGCGGGGGGAGGGGGGGGGGGGGGGGGTAATTCAGTGGATTGGGGGGTAGTGATGTTGGTAGACAGAGAGGTCGTTACACAGTAAGTGCTGTTAAAGGTAACGTCTTTTTCTTTACATGGTGAATATCCAGATTCTGCCTCTGTCTCTCTGTCTCTGTGTGTCCGTCTGTGGTGTCTGGTGTCTCTCTCTCTCTCTCTCGTCCTCTCTCTCCCCCTCTCTCTCTCTCTCTCCTCTCTCTATATATATATATATATATATAGATATATATGTATGTATGTGTGTGTGTGTGTGGTGTGTGGTGTGTGTGTGTGTGTGAGTGTGTGTGTGTGTGTGTGTGTGTGTGTGGTGTGTGTGTGGTGTGTGTGTGTGTGTGTAATTATCCTTCAATATTACGTCAATTCACGTGAGGTGATGTTAGACCAAACAAAAGAAAGAAAAAAAAGGAACGAAGGAAAAAAAAAAAAAAAAAAAAAAAGATAAAGAAAGAAAAGAAAATATAGATTATCACGCCAACAACAACAATTCAAAAATACAAATAAAATAAGTGACAAAGATGAGATATATATATATATTATCTATGATATATAGTATATAGATATATATATATATATACTAATATACACATATAGACACACACACACACACACACACAACACACATATATATACATATATATAATATATCTATATTATATTTATCACATACAAAAATAAAATGGGACTTCATCGTATGACAATCAGCGTGATTATTCGGCATTGATTTAAACGTCGTTTAAGGGAAGACTATGAATAATAACAAGCTAGGTAATGTCAAAAAGCCTATGCCGGAAAACAAATATGCATAGCTGTTTATCTTTCTACCATGAATGCGGGTTTACGTATTTCGTGAATAGTCTGTAAAAAAAAGAAAAAAGACATACGCTTTTATGTATCCATGAATGAAGACACTCATTCATATGAATGTAAATCATATGGGAGCTGTTTAAATTTCATCATAAATATGGTGATTGATTATCACTCGGGTTTGCCATATTATTTTTACAGCTAGAATCTTGTCTTACGTAAGGTTAAATTATTCTGAGTTGCTTACAATACTGTTATGGTGATGAATGATTTTGTTGTGTGGTTCAAATTGTAGCAAAGGTCTTGTAGATTTCGTTCTAAATGTTTCCATCAAGCATTTTGTATAAGCGTACATCTCTACAAGAAAGAAATTGAAATGTTGAAACTGCATGCATTGTAATGCACTGCTCCACTTTTAAATTCCAGTGTGCCAACTCTCAACTAAAAGCATTATATTCTACCAATGCTATGGAAGTCCCCAACATGGCATACGGCAAGCTTCAGGAAAAAAAAGAACACAGGAAATGACTTAAATGACCCATTTCAACATTAAATTGTGTCTCACATCTTAACTAATCCTGTACTAGGAGCATTACCAAAATGACTTCGAATTAAAATAGAACACCGGACCTTACATTTTGGAAATTTCCAGTACGCGCATCATAGGCCACATACGACATGAGCCTATTTCGTTTTATAAAACAAAAAAAAGGAAAAAATTCGCACACACAACAAACACACACCACCCACACACCACACACACACACACACCACCACACACCCCCAAAACCCTCCTTCGAAGCACGCACAACTCACGCACGTCACTCAACGCGCGCGCGCGCTCACCCGCACACACAGCCACCTCACACACACACACAACACACACACACACCCAACACACACATCACAACACCACAGCCCACCCTTACTCACCCACTTCATACAAAAAATTTGATGTGCGTTCTTTCAGCCGGCAAATAGATATTTCATTGTTGTGTGGTGTGTGGGTGTGTGTTGTGGTGTGGTTTGTGTGTGTGTGTGTGAGCGCAAGTGCGCGTGTGTCTGTTGTCTGTGTGTGTGCGAGAGAAAGAGCGAGAGATAGAGATAGAGCTTCGCACGTCAGCCGAAGAGAGCTCGAAAGCGATAGCTGGTTTAGGGAGGGGAGGGCAGACACCGACCAAAGAGACTTACGGACAGGTAGGCAGTAGATATCCGAAATATTGAATACCCAAAATGACTGGACAGAAGATGAGAAAGCCAAAGAGATGATATCGCGAGATAATCGAGAGAAGAGCGAGAGATATAGAGAATCAGAGAGAGAATCGGGTTTAATAAATAACAAATGAAAATATTAGAACATAAATGAAAAAAACAATAAACAAATGACACAAAAAAAACGTAATAAAATAAACTGTAAAATAGCCCCCTATTGATACTAAAAAAAAAATAAAAAAAAAAAAAAAAAAAAAAAATAAAACCTTTTAGAAATTAAAATAAAAAAAAAAGAGCTTAAAAAACTATTTATATAACTATAGATCTAAAAATAAAAATAAAAACAAAATACAATACAATAATAACATAATTAAAATACATAAAAAAATACAATAAAATAATAATAATCATACAAAAAACCAACCAAAAAATTAAACAACAACTAAAATAAAAAAAATATAAAACTACCATAACACATAAAACAGAAAAAAAACATAATAATAAAAAACAAAAAAAAATAAATAACTACAAATTAAAACAAAAGAAATAACATAAATAAACGAAATAATAAAATACTATAACAAAACTCAAAACTAAATCCAAAAATATAAAAAAACAAAAAAAAATACAAAAAATAATAATAAAAATAAAACAAAAAATAAAACAAGATAAATAATTAAACAAAAAAAAATAAAAAAAAAAATAACAATTAAAAAAAAAAAATAAAAAAATTGAAAAAAAAAAAAAAAAAAAAAAAAAGCAAAAAAAAAAAAAAAAATTTAAAAAAAAAAAAAAAAAAAAAAAAAATTAAAAAAAACAAAAAAAAACAAAAAAATAATAAAAGAAAAAAATAATAAAAAAAACAAAAAAAAAACAAAAAAGAAACCTAGAATGGCCTTTGTTGGAGATTCCGAGCCCGGGGGGACAAACAAAAAACCAAAAAAAAAACAAATTATATTACAACTGAAAAGAAATAACCGCGGAACGTTGCCGCGCCGCCCTCAGTCATCTACTTACATTTAGAACTCTAATGATCAAGTGTTCTTTGATGTGTATTTTCTTCCCTTGT
>JADBJO010017632.1:32500-37136 GCA_016801955.1 Conus betulinus | reverse complement strand
TTATTGCCTTCAGCAAAGTTAGCCATAAAGGCAAGGGGTTCCACACCTAAATCGCATCATTCACAAATCATAACAAATAATAATCATGGTAGAAACAATACAGACAAAACAAATATTACAAGGTTTTTGCATATATATTAATGTTGCCGGGCAACTTATACACGTTCATAAGGAGTGACGTGAAATTAAACACACACACGTAGAATATACTAACTTCCCTTCCCTAACGCACCCCCGCACCCCTCCACCCCCACCCCCGTCCCCCTCCTCAACTCCACCCCCCCCCCCCCTTCCACTCTTGCCTTTTCCTGTCCTGACTCATCAATCTCCTTCCTTTGACCCTCACTCTCTTATCCTTCCCTCAGTTCCTAACTGACATCACGCCGCGCATACATGAGAATCAAAAAGAGCACGCGCTCACTCATACGCCTTCGTCGCACAAACACCGCTCTCCTAGCTTGTCCACCCCCCCCCCTTTCCCATCCCTCCCACCACCACCCCCCCCCCCCCTTTCATAATATAACTATTCTCTCACTCCTCCTCCCCCCCCCCCCCTCCATCTCCCCCACGCCCCCCCCCCCCCCTCCCACCCGCCCTCCCCCCTCCCCCACGCCCCCCACCACTCTCTCTTAACGCACGCACACTTGACCTACAACTTTCGGACCATCCAATGACTACAAACTTAGTTATTTAATTATTAGGTTCTAGTTTCTTATTTCTTATATTCATAGCTTCCACTATATATTTAGCAAAGGCAACAATGGTTGAATTATCATTTGTTGAAAGATCCCTTATACCATTTACTGATGGCTGGATATGAGTCATATTAAAGAAGGAATATTTTCGACGAATGTCTGAGAACAGTTGACACTGGAAATTAAAGTGTACTTCATCTTCAACATTCTGACCACACAATACACAATTTTTGACTTCTCTATCCATACACACCAGTGTTTTGCAATACCTAAGCCGTGTACTCTTAATCTAAACCTTGTCAGTGCTTCTCTCATTCTTTTGTTTGTAATAAAGTTAAATACTTCTCTGGTTCAAACACAGATTTAAATGAATAATACCATGAGTATTTTATCGCTAGTTTCAATCTCTGAGTGCCATTTTTGCTTGTAGCATGATATAAGCCTGTCCTTGAATTCTGATATAAACCCCTCTTCAATCCCCGACATCTTGGCACAACCACACTATTCCAAAGCCATTTTCTATTAAAATATCTTTACTCTCGAAACCCAGTTACAACTATCTGTTTCTAGCCGCATTAGCATCATCTCGTAAGCTTGTCTACATATTCTATTCATCGGCAGTCTAACCAGTCGTATCCAGTACTTAACGCATTTTATTGCTGTTCTGACAGATAGCGGATATCTTCCTGTTTCTCTCCATAAACCATTTTGTAGGAAGAGTGCAATGGAAGTCCCCAAAAATCGCTTGACAGCAAAAGTATGAACTTTTTCTATTTCTGTTGCATCTTCCAGCCCCCAGATTTCTGCTGCATAAGTTAAGATGGGGTTCAATTTGGGCATCAAACAGTTTTCCAGAATAGAAAGGGATCAATCGTACGTAATCTTCGAAATGATCTTAGGATTTCCATCACTCCCCTCTTACCTTTCTTACTCATTTCAAGCAAAGAAGCACTCGTACTTAATTTTGTGGTAAATACCAGACCTAGGTATTTGTACGTATTTGTTATCTTTAATGTTTCACTTCCGTATGTCCATCTTTCCCTACTCCAACGTAGCCTCCTTTACGAAAAACCATTACATTAGTTTATCTAAATTAACCTCTAAATGCAACCTATCTGCTTCTATTTTTAGATTGTTTAGCTGATTTTGTAGGCCTATGACCGTATCTGATAGTAAGATTACGTCATCTGCAAAGAGCAGCAGAAATAGCTCGATAGATCCTGGTACCATCTGAATCCCGTGCTTACCCTCCCTAATTAATTCTTGGGCCAATTCATTGATAAAAAAGGTAAACATTATCGGACTGAGTAAGCACCCTTGTTATACGCCTCCCGGGCAGTCGAAGAAGTCTGAATACGAATGTTTGTCTCTGACACACAAGCTTTTACCGTGTTGTAGACACCTTTTAGAGCTTTATACAATTTTCCGTCAACACCAGTTTTACGTAATACAGACCGTAAAACGTTTCTGTTCACAGTGTCAAAAGCTTTTCTAAAATCAACGAAAGCTACATAGAGTTTTGTATTTTTTTGCTAGATATTTATGGACAATAGTATACAGAGTAAAAATGTGATCAACTGTACCATAACCTACTCTAAACCCAACCTGTTCTGCTAGTTTTCCATCTTGTTCTGCCCACTGAGTGAGCCTCTTATTTAGAATGCGTGTGTACACTTTGCTGACGACACTTGTTAGGGCTATACCACGGTAATTATCAGGTACATTAACATCCCCTTTCTTGTGATTGGAACTATTATAGATTTGCACCATTCTGCCGGAAAGGTACCCTGTTAAAAAATCTTACTGAAAAATTCTACGAGAAAGGTAACAATAGCATCGTTTGCATTTTTCAGCATCTCGCCAACTATTTTATCAATGCCAGAGCTTTTGCTGGTTTTTAATTTTCTAATACTAGATTCAACTTCCTCCTTAGAAATAGGATTGTTAAAAAGGGGTTCATGCGACTCACTGGTCGGGTCATCAATTACGATTTCCTCTTGTTCCAGATCAGGAGTTGCTGTGTTGAAAAGATTATAGAAATGTTCAAACCACTGGTCTTTAGAAATATCATTATATAGCACTGTTTTTCTGTTCACTGACCTGATGGTTTTCCAGAATAACTTGGGTCATTAGCCGACATCTTTAGCTTTTTATTCGTTCTTTATCAAATTCTTGTCTCTTGGAAAATAAAAGGTGTTTATACAGTCTCCTTTCTGCTAAGTATCTATCCCCATAGGTTTCATTAAGTTTTTTGATCTTTGAAATAGGTTCAAATACCTTTTCACAGTTCTCTTCTTCAGAGCACATTCTTTATCATACCATCCATTTTTGCTTTTTTTCTGTTGCCAACAGTTTGAATCATGGCGGCTGCAGCTCCATATAACATTTTGACAAAAATATCCAGAGAGGCATTTATATCGACAGAAAGAGCCTGAAGAGCTTTTTTAATACAACCTTTACAATCATCAGAATTAAGTTCACGAACATATTCTAGTAAACAAATTGTTTGACCAAACAATACATTCTTCTTCATTCTCCATTGGCATCGAATTGACCGTACGTTTAACAACATTTCGTAGGCTGAATTCGACAGGCAAATGCCAAGAATCGATCCGGTCACTGACATGCAAATGACATTCACACAAAAACAACTGTTTTGAAATGATAAAATAGTCAATAACACTATTTCCATGTGGAGAAATGTAAGTAAATTGGCCATCACTATCACCAGAACACGTACCATTTACAATAACACAATCTAACATGTAGCACAAATTCAATAAAGATTTACCAAAATTATCACACACTTATCACTTGACTGCGAAAATCATGCCAGTCGTCGTCATCATCATCATCACCATCATCATCATCATCGTCATCATCATCATCATCATCATCATCATCATCATTATCATCATCATCAGTAACAGGAGAATAACAAAATACTTCATCCCAGTTGGGCTGTTCCTGACCTGTCCTAGAGTTGAAATCTCCACATAGTAACAGGTATACATCTTCATTATTTAGAGTTTCAAGAATGTTTCTTCTAACAGAATGATTCCATCTTTTTGTATGTTGTTGCTATAAACAGGACTACTTTCTGGAGCGACGTACGTTGCAATCATCAATATGTCTTTATCAACTTGAAACACGCATTTATCTAGTTTTACTAACATGGTATTTTCGCAATTAAAATGTAACCTCATTACATAGCTCTCAAAACATTTACGTATTAACAATAACAAACCACCAGAATTTCTACCTTGTTTAGACAATTTCTTTGCTGGCACAGAGTACTTTATGTAATCAGTAAATATTCCATTATAATCAAACTTGTCATCCACAAAAAGTTTCCGTCATACAAATGAAATCAAAGAGTTCGACATATTTTATGAAAGAAATATCGTTAAGCTTACTGTATAGATTTTCAATGTTGTACGTCAGGAATTTCAAGTCACATGGATGGTCCTGTCTGTCCTATGGTTTTTTTCCCCCTAGCATTTCTGTCCGAACGACATGGAAGGTTCTTACCAGAAGTTTTGTTTGCAGGTGTGCTGTTGGGGGTGTGACACTGTTTTATGTTGTGTGCGGTGGAAAAATTCCTGCACACCATACTGGCGTGACCCACTCCCGTCACGGCTTGCACGCGGTGACCTTGAACTGCAGGTGGCTGTGACGCTGGTTGGTGACGAAGAGGGGAATCCCCTGCTTTGTTATGGTCGGAGGATGCACCGTCCTCTCTGACCTCTGTGTTGACATCTGCTTGGCGAAGCGTCTCTGTCGTCGTCGTTGGCATCGTCAATGCCCGCTTGGCGTTTTGGATTCACCACTTCCGCGTAGGTTCGAGGATCTGGTTGCCTGGACTGCACCACTAACTGCCCCTTTCTTTCTAAAAAAAAAAAAAAAAAAAAAGGCTGCTTTCCCTACTTTCTTCGCTTCGG
>JADBJO010017632.1:2500-15000 GCA_016801955.1 Conus betulinus | reverse complement strand
GCTCTAACACAAACACGGATTACCTCCCTCGCATGTTTCCGAAGATCGCACTGGGAACGTAGATTTCTCATGCTGATGGCCATTCGAGTAGTATGCCGAAAGGCCGAATAAAGGCTGCAGTCAGGAATAACTCCTATTTGGGTGTAACAGAAAATAAAATCCGTTTGCAGGATACATCGGACTGGCTCTCCAGCCAGCCAAAATCCAGAAAATCGATCAGCCCTCTCAGATCGAACACGCCGTCTATCCCTGTGTAGCCTAAATCTGGCGGCAGTTATTTTTACTCCAGCTGCGAAAGAAAAGGCGTCAGCACAAAGGAAATGTTTAGCGATTCAGTTCGAAAACATCAAAACAGAAACAAGATTCCACTGGTATCGGACCACAGGAAAATTCCGTTTGAACGTTTTAGTGACCATGGAGTTTTTTTCAGAACTTTTGATTTAGGCGTCAACAATCGTGTGTCATATAACTAATCTCCTCACATATTTCACATATGGTTTTGTGTTCCATTTCGATTTTAGATCTGTAAAAATCAAATTTAGGGAGCTGAACCAAATCCTGATGGAATGATTATGTCAGTTCATTTCCTTTTACATGAACCAGCGAAATCCTTGGTCACGTGGAAGCTGTGTTGGATTCTAAAATCAAAATACTCTCAGTCAATATCTATCATTATAATGAATAATGTTGCATTTTGTTTTTTCATTCCCCACTTTGATAAAATGAATAAAGTTAGCTGCCTCGTTTTTGTGATAGATTTTCCCTTTGACACCAACTTTACAGAGATGACACAGTTCTTCACTGTGTTGTTGAACTGATTGTAACTAACAACACAGAAAAAAAAAACGCAACATGTTATGATAAGGATATTGCTTGAAGAAACGAGGCATAATTAGTTTGACAGGACCACACTTTCAGAGAAGAAAACAATGACAAAACAAGGGAAACGAAGCGTTACACAGGCAGTTTTTCATCTGGCTTTCCGTCATTTTTTTGCAATCAGCACATGTCACACACAACAATGTTTTAAGGGAAACTCGCGTGTCAAAAAGGGACAAAAGCAAACCAACAAACAAATAAACAACAAAATGTTCAAAACAATGTGTAGCCTTCTACGAAGCTGTTTCATGAAAGGCATGTCACACAGCAAAAACACCTGTCACAAATGTCAAGTTACAGAGGTCACACTGCACCAACCACAAGACGACTGTTAAGCTGAATGAACTGTGTCACCTTCCGACTCTCACGTGTACTGTGTCATCTCTGTAAATGTTGACACCACATTTACAGAGATGACACAGTGAAGAACTGTGTCATCTCTGTAAATGTGGTGTCAAAGGGAAAATCTATCAAAAACGAGACAACTAACTTTATTCATTTTGTTACATGACATAGCTGCCCGACTCTCTCACGTGTACTAGGTCGCATTATTCCATTTACGAAACTTTTGCATAGTTTGTGCGCGCTAGAGAGAGAGAGAGAGAGAGAGTTTTTGGTTTTTGTTTACAGATGAGTGCATGTTCTGCGTACGTCTATACATTTTTTGTGTGGATACGTTTTTGAGTGTGTGCAAGGGAGGGAGCGGTGTGTGTGTGTGTGTGTGTGTGTGTGTGTGTGTGTGTGTGTGTGTGTGTTTTAGGGGGCAGGGATCTGGGTTTTTTATGGTGTTCTCAGAGAGAGAGAGAGAGAGAGAGAGAGAGAGAGAGATTTTTTGTTCTAAGTACAGTTAAGATGTAATTTGGTTTATTGTTACAATTTCTGATTTTATTATTCTACTTACAAATGTTAAATGTTTTCCCTGTTAATTTTTGCTTTATGTTTTTATGTATTTCAGATGTTATTTGTGTATTATTTTCGTTTTCTCATTAATCTATTTAGTTTTTATCCTTTTAAAATGTCAGTACAACACTATGTTAATCTCACAGTAAATGGTTTCAGTCAGTCAGAACTGTTCGTGAATCTATGTGCAGAACGAACTGTTAGTGAATCTATGTGCAGAACGAACTGTTAGTGAATCTATGTGCAGAACGAACTGTTAGTGCATCTATGTGCAGAACGAACTGTTGGTGAATCTATGTGCAGAACGAACTGTTAGTGAATCTATGTGCAGAAGGAACTGTTGGTGAATCTATGTGCAGAATGAACTGTTAGTGAATCTATGTGCAGAACGAACTGTTAGTGAATCTATGTGCAGAACGAACTGTTAGTGAAATCTATGTGCAGAACGAACTGTTAGTGAATCTATGTGCAGAACGAACTGTTAGTGAATCTATGTGCAGAAGGAACTGTTGGTGAATCTATGTGCAGAACGAACTGTTAGTGAATCTATGTGCAGAAACTGTTAGTGAATCTATGTGCAGAAGGAACTGTTAGGAATCTATGTGCAGAAGGAACTGTTAGTGAATCTATGTGCAGAAGGAACTGTTGGTGAATCTATGTGCAGAACGAACTGTTAGTGAATCTATGTGCAGAAACTGTTAGTGAATCTATGTACAGAACGAACTGTTAGTGAATCTATGTGCAGAACGAACTGTTAGTGAATCTATGTGCAGAACGAACTGTTAGTGCATCTATGTGCAGAATGAACTGTTAGTGCATGTATGTGCAGAACGAACTGTTAGTGAATCTTGCGCAGATTGAACTGTTGGTGAATCTTGTGCAGAACGAACGAACTGTTAGTGAATCTATGTGCAGAACGAACTGTTAGTGAATCTATGTGCAGAACGAACTGTTAGTGAATCTATGTGCAGAACGAACTGTTAGTGAATCTAACTAACTGGTTAGGGGTTCCTGTTACTTAGCTCTTATGCCTCATCTGACATGTGCAATAAACTGATCACAAACTAGGCTTTGTACTCTGCTCAGAATTGCAAACAAGCCTGTGCGGTCGTCTCTTTTTCATCGCCAAATTGATCAAAGTCACGTGTCCACCAGCACTGTCACTCATTGGTTGATGTGGCCAAGTTCAACAAAAGAAGCACTTCGTAAAAGAGGCCCATACCAAAACTTAATGCATCAAAGCCATGATTGATTTAATGGCTCAGGGTCAATACGGTACATACTCAGATTTATTATATATATATATATATATATATATATAATATATATATATATATATATATATATATATATATGTATATGTATATATATATATATATATAAATGTACGTTTAAAAAAAACAAACTCTTTTTTCTTTCTTTCCTTCTTCTTTCTTTTTCATTTTTTTTAAAAACTGTTAATGCACTTTTCATATCGTTATGAATGAAAAACAAATTGTTGGTGGTGTTTGTTTGTTTGTTGTCATTAACTTTCACGAGATCCCACATTGTTTTTATGCCAACGCAGGATATCTTGTATAAGAACTCATTAATTTTCTTTCCAAAACACTATAATCAACAGATGTACTATTCTGACACAAAATTGTTTGCGGTTTTAAGGAGTACGTTTCAGAACAAAAGGGAAGAGTTTACAACAATTATGCTTTAGAGTAAGCTCTTCAGTTAAAATGTGTGAAAGTATTTCTGAAAACAAAACAAACAAACAAAAAATGTAAGAGAGAGAGAGAGAGAGATGTGGTGCACCTTCACATAAAGTGACGTGTGTTCTGCACAATGATATTGATATTTTCCAAATCTAATTCCGAAACGGCACTACTCCCTCACTATCATTTGCTCTGAATGCAAACCACCATCTAATAAAGGTTGAAAGAGTGATGGGACTTTTGTCAGAGCTTTTTTTTCATTTAAATGAATGTTGGCACCTCCTTTCTTTTTTCTTTATTTATTTTCATTTCTTTTTTTAATCTAACCTTGTTGGGTTTGTTTGTTTGTTAATTTGAATGCTTGATCTTTTTTTTTCTTTTTCTTCAACAGTTTTATATCCCAGGAGATTTTATTCCTGCAATGTGAAGATTAAAAAGAGGCTGTCTAGTACACTGTGGAAACTTCTGTGTTTAGTGGTCATCTGAGTGATGAGAAGATTCCTTTCTTTATACTTTCCCAATATTTTTGTCCTCGATACCAATCTTCTTACCTCTCCCTCTCCTTTCACGCATTTTTAGAGGGATTGTTTAATTGAAAAAAAAATTAGTGAAGTCACGGAATATTGAAATATACCAGCTACATTTGGCTTAAAAAGATCTTGCAGGCTTCTTTTCCAGGGGGTTGTGGAAGCTGGGTTAGGTTGATGTTGTCATAACCGCAAGTTTGCAGAAAGCGCACGGTTAATAGATAATGATTTCATTCAGAACAACTTACTCTCTGTGAGCAGGTATTCAATGGAAGCAAACTGGATTTTGACAATTGCTACCTGAAGTTAGACCTAATCTCCCAACAAAAGAAAACGCACTACTCACTCGTAGCTTTCGACGGCCATCTTCCTCAGGGATGCTGTTGCTGACTGAGTGAATTCTCGATGCAGATTTTGACTCTTATTGCATTGAGAACTTCCACACCTGTCCTGCCTTTCTGTCTAAATTCAGCAGTTGACAGACAGAATTCGATGTTGTGTTCTAACCAAGAAGGTTTAGTATTTGGCACCCTGAAATTACATTCAGCCAGTGGTCAAGCCTACGTTTCTATTTATTATGCTAAGAAGTCATGGCGCGGGTGACAAAATGCAATGGCATAAGGTTTGTTGCTGTGGAGAGATTCAATGACACAACATCAAGTAAACTAATTCTAGCTCAAGCAAATAGAATGATTAATGAAGATGTTAAGTACACTGACATTAGAGAAATACAATAAGATCTGTTGACACATACTCAAATTAGGTGAAGTGATTACACATGTACAAAAAAACAAAAAACAAAAACAAAACAAAACAAAAAAAAAACAGAAAACAAATACAGTAACCCAGCTTTTAAAAAAAAAAAAAAAAAAAAAAAAACATGAACAGGAATATATATAATAAACAGAACTCCCCAAGCCAGTCAGACGGAAACTCAGTGTTCCTCAGCTGTTGCGTGCGGCCATCAAGTCAGAGATACGCATGGCGATGTAGTGACTGAAACTGTGCGATTACCAGAACCACGTCTTCTAGTATGTGTAAAACAGGGGATATATTTGTTTATGTAAGGACGTGGGGGAGGCGGGAAGGGGAGCGGAGCTACGTGTGGGATCACGGGGAACGTGTAGGAAGGGATGCAAATCAGGATAGACGGGAGAGAGGGGTTGGGAGAGAAATGCAGGAGATTTGCACCATTCTGACGAGAAGCGCTGGACTTCCCTGAAAGAACAAACTCCAAGAGACAGCTATGTAGCAAAGTTTGTGCGTCCTCTTCTGTGCCGTCAGAAGTTGTGTCGAGTGAACAATTTTCCATTTCACCAGTAACTCTAATAGACAGCTATGTAGCAAAGTTTGTGCGTCTTCTTCTGTGCCGTCAGAAGTTGTGTCGAGTGAACAATTTTCCATTCACCAGTAACTCCAATAGACAGCTATGTAGCAAAGTTTGTGCGTCTTCTGTGTCGTCAAAAGTTGTGTCGAGTGAACAATTTTCCATTTCACCAGTAACTCCAATAGACAGTTATATAGCAAAGTTTGTGCGTCTTCTTCGGCGTCGTCGGAAGCAGTGCCGTGTGAACAATTTTTTCTTATCACCAGTAATTATGAGAAACAGCTCTCATTGGAAGAATCGTTGGGTCTAGGCAAGGCAAGGGTTTTATGTGTCATTGCCTTCGTGGACACAGAGGGTTCCAGTGCTCACGTGTAGTCATTGCTAAGAATGCGGTCTGAGGAGTGCTGTTTTGTGCTGACTGCGACCTGGAGAGTGTTGTTTTGTACTGACTGCGATCTGAGGTGTATGGTTTGTACTGACTGCGATCTGGGGCGTATGGTTTGTACTGACTGCGATCTAGGAGTTATTGTTCCGTGTTACTGTGACGGGGGAGTATTCTTCTGTGATGACTGCAACCTTAGGAGTATTGTCTTGTAGTGACTGCGATCTGGGGAGTATTGTTTTGTGCTGACTGCGACTTGGAGAATGTTCAATTTGTGATGACTGCGACTTGGAGAATGTTCAATTTGTGATGACTGCGACTTGGAGAATGTTCAATTTGTGATGACTGCGACCTGGAGAATGTTCAATTTGTGATGACTGCGACTTGGAGAATGTTCAATTTGTGATGACTGCGACCTGGAGAATGTTCAATTTGTGATGACTGCGACCTGGAGAATGTTCAATTTGTGATGACTGCGACGTGGAGAATGATTCATTTGTGTTGACTGCGACCTGGAGAGTGTTTTTTTTTTTTTTTTTTTTTTTCTGCTGCGACCAGGGGAGTATTTTTGTGCTGACTGCGACCAGGGAGTATTGTTTTGTATTGACTGCCATCTAGGATGAATTATTCTGTATGACTGCGACAGGAGATAATTCTTTTTTTACTGATCGCAACCTGGGGAGTGTTGTTTGGTGCTGACTACGATCTGGGGAGTATTTTTGTTCTGATTGCATCCTGGTCCGTGCTGTTTGGAGCTAAATGTGCGACGAAGAGAGTATTGTTTCGTACGAAGAGAGTATTGTTTTCATTCTCTTGGTTGTAACGTCTGAAGCAGACGTAATTGTCGAACATTCGCCCATCTGTTTTGTACAGCGTATTAAAAAAATCAAACCTGCCTTGTACTCAGTGTGTTTATTTGCATTACCTTTTGTTTTCAGTAATGCCGATGTCACTTTCACTGATGTATTTGTGATGTATCCGTTGGCGTAGTTCTCGTTTGTTTGTTTGGATGTTTTTTTTTTTCTTTTAATACGTTCATGGATATCATTGAAAAAAAGATTTTCACAGAATTGATTACCTCAAAACTTTCCTTTAGCCTTAGTACCAAGGTACAGTTTTTTTTCTAACGCAGTTATGCGAGATAAACTGACAAAGTCCAAGTGCCAGGCAAAGGGGTTTACTTGTTTCGCAACCCTGAATTTAATGTAAAAAGAAACAAAGTTTGCTTTTCTCTTTTTTTTTCTTTTAATTGTACATACACAAACGCGCGCGTGCACACGTACACACACACACACACACACACACACACACACACACACACACCCACACACACTCACACACATACACACATGCACACGCACACACACACACACACACACACACACACACACACACACACACACACACACACACACACACAAGCACACGCGCGAGCAAATGTGTGTCTGTGTCATCATCATCATCATCATCATTATTTTATTATCATTTATTGTTATTGTTATCATCATTATGATCATCATCATTATTATCATTATTATAATTACCATTATCATTATCACCATTGCAATTATCATACTCATACTTTTGTGATTAATGATATAGATCACAATAGTTTGCAAAAAAAAAAAAAGAAAAGTCGTAATTTTGACTGACTTCCAACGAGTTCAATCCGCATTTTAAACAAAACCAAACAAAATAAAACCATATGAAAAAAAACCTGGGGGTGGGGGGGGGGTTGGGGGGGGGGGGGGGGGGGGGGGGGGGGGGGGGGGGGGGGGAAAGAAAGAAAAAAAAGAAACATTCCGCAGGACAATCCCAGGTAAACTGAATGATTCCCCCCACTGTTTTGTACAGCCCCAAATCAAGTGCTCGACCACCCATCGAGGCGAGGCTGTGACTGAAGAGGTCCGACTTCCAACTACAACTCTTTTTTTTTTTCCTTTCTTTTGTGGGTCCTCCAACCTCCAATTTTCATTTTTTTTTTTTTTTTTTTTTTTTTGCCACAGTTTTTTCCCCCCTCTTCTTGTTCTCTTCTTTTTTTTTTCGTGTTTGTTTTTTTTTTTCTGTTTTTCCCTTTTTCTGTGCTCTCTCTCTCTCTCTCTCTCTCTCTCTCTCTCTCTCTCTCTCTCTCTCTCTCTCTCTCTCTCTCTCTCTCTCTTGGGGGTAGAGCGTCCATCCTCCTATTTTTCTCCCCCCCTTTTTTTTAGTCTGTCTTTTCTCACTTGGTTTAAAACACCCTCTCACCATGCACACACAATTTGTACGCTTCATCATCGATGGACATCAGCGTTCTGACTTTAATGTCTTCACGTATAATACAGAGCGTCTGGGTTTGTTACTGTACTAATGTGTGGAGTGCTGACACGTTCATACTGCTACATTTACCACGCTTAACAAAATGCACCGGCGAATGAGGAGACTTGTCAGAGCAAAGGGGGGGAGGGGCGAAGAAGTGGAGGAGAGGGGGGATTAGGAAATGGGGTGGGGTGAGGAAAGGAAGGAAAGAGGGAAAGGGCGTGGAGTTGGATGGGTGGGCGGAGGGAGAGAAGGGGGGAGGGGGAGGCAGTGTCTGGCGAGAGGTCCGGGACTCCCCCCCTCCCCCCCCCCCCCCCCCCCCCCCCCCCCCCCCCCCCCTCACCCCCCCCCCCCCCCCCCCCCAAAGGACAACCAGCTTCTCCAGACAGCTGTGGGTAGAGTAGAACTAACTGAACTACGTACAATAACGATAACTCTTGCTCCCAATGGTGAGACAATTACCCGCCCATAACGCAGTTTGTGCCCCATCTTCGACGTCATCAGTGTCGTAAAGTGAATTACTCTCAATCGGGATTAGAAAAGCCACTCCGCGAAAGGTTATATAGACCCCGCGAGGGGACTGATCGACCCCCCAACGCTGTGACCTCTCGTCCTTTGTAAGTATATCGATTTCTTCAGTTATTCTCAATCAATACCAATAGAGATATACAGGAACGGTTCGATTGGACTCTTGGTAGGTGGCTCCAGGCGCAACACATAGATTCCCCGCTGCTGCTTAGGGCCGTAAACTTCAACGTAAGCATCGTAGAGATGGATGGAGTAGGGCAGACAACAAACAGATCCAGGCCGCGCGCGAGTCACGTTAATCTAAACCGACAGCAGACTTTTGAGCCCGGTGAGCTTAGTGTGGGGCCATTCTAAATATCGCAGTCCAACTGACACATAAAGGCTTTTTTTTTTTTTTTTTTTTTTTTTTTTTTTCCACAAGGTTGTCTCCACGCTAGGGGAGAAAGATGTCATCCTGAAAAAAAAAAAAAAAAAAAAAAAAAAAGAAAAAAGAAACCACCCCCATCCCCAACCCCAAAAGAAAAAGCATGAATATTTGCCGTAAGGGACAGCGAAACTATTGATCTTCTAAGCATGGCTAAGACCTAGCTAATCGTACAAAGCCGTCATGCATTCAGTTTGATTTTTCGTACAGTTTGCCAAAAAAAAAAGTTTAAACACATATCATAAGTTTTTAAAAGCAATTAAAATGCATGGGGGGAAATCCATAGGCCTCCTATGGGCAAATGAATACTGCAAAATAGACAGCCAGATTGTAATATGGACAGTGTGCATGGTCTCTCAGACTAGTACTAGTAGTAGACAAACAAAGCACAAAAAAGGTTGGCATGCTGTAAATTGTGGTCAGAGTTAAAAGCGTAAAAGACCTTAAAGAACAGAGAGAGAGAGAGAGAGAGAGAGAGAGAGAGAGAGAGATTTAATGTTCCTTATAACCCAGCCGACCGCAGAGGGCCATATCAGGGCTGTCACCGTAACAGACCAAAGACGTGAGACTGGGTCACATAGGCACAAGATAGGTGATGGAAAAAAAAATACCGAAACTGTGACAGCCACAAAAGTCACAGAAAGAGGAAAGAGAGCTCTCGACATACCACTCGTCACCGAGGACAACTGTAGGGAAATTTGACAAGCTGCTCAGATGAAGCTGTGAACATCCAAGTCTATTGTGGGTTTCACATGACTCCTGGACATTGAACATTGCAGGGCGGATGTGTTATTACCTCCGACACGGAGGTGTGTGTGTGTGTGTGTGTGTGTGATAGTCTAACGGAAAGGTGATTGTGTTTGGTTGGATACGTGGGTGTGCGCGTGCGTAGGGGGGGAGGGGGGGGGGGGGGGGTAGAAGGACCTGGGGCGGGGAGGAGAAGGGGCAGGTTGTGGGGGGTGGTTTGTGATTAGAGGCCCATGCGATTACGTAACAACTCCTAGCAGCTTAACTCTGTCACAATTTTTTTAACTTACACATGTCGGGAGTTATGGGTGGTTAGTTAGTTAGTTAGTAGTTAGTTAGTTAGTTAGTTAGTTAGTTAGGTTGGTTGGTTGGTTGGTTGGTTGGTTGGTTGGTTGGTTAGTGAGTGAGTGAGTGAGTGAGTGAGTGAGTAAGTGAGTTTCGTTAAAAGCACTTTGAATCCTCTTATAAAGAGCAGAAACACATAGTTGTTATTACTAATACCACAAACAACCACTACTACCACTAGCAGTGGTACACTAGTTTTATAATGTTTATTGTTTGATCATTATTATGATTATTATAATATTATCATTATTATTATCATTATCATCGTTGTTATTATTATTGTTACTACCACTACAACTACTACTACCACTACTGCTACTACTACTACTAGTAGTAGTAGTAGTAGTAGTGTGGTAGTAGTAGTAGTATATCATTATTCTTATTATTATCATCATCGTTGTTGTTGTTGGCCTTATTGTTGTTATTATGTAGTTGTTGTTGTTGTCGTCGTCGTCGTTGCATCCTTTTTCTTGTTTTTACTATGATGATGATGATGAGATTGTTATGATTATAATTATTATTATTACAGTAGTGGTAGTAGTAGTAGTAGTAGCAGTAGTAGTGAACACCATCAGCACCTGCCCTGATACTAAATTCAACTCACTTTTAGGCTTTCTGCATGATTTTCTTGTCATTTTCACTCAAATAAAGTGATAGCATATAACATGCTGTCCGATTCATTAATTCTATTTTACGATTTTTCTTCTTTCCTTCTTTTTTTCCTTCATTTCCTTCCTAAAACTGAAACTCATGTATTAGCACTGCCAGGAAAATTATGGTTCTTATCCATGCCCGTTGGTTCATTTCTTTGTTTCTTTGTCTGTCAGAAGGTTAACTCTAAAACTCTGGGGCCTATTTAACCAAACGTGGTCAGAACATGGACCATGGCTCAGGAATAAGCATGTTTAATTTGGGATAAGATCTGTGGTAATCGTCTAGTTCCTGTGGCAGTTCCAGGCTCTTTGGACAAAGTTATTAAAACCTTTTCTCATGCACAAACTACAGAAAATAAACGATGTTCGGAAATCTGCAAGGGAGGCCATCTGTGTGAGAGCTCGCGTTCAACGAGAGTGACCGTGCCGTTTTCCGGTGGACAAGATGTCGTTGGTGGGCATGCAGAAAACAATTTTGGCCATCAGCCAGCTTCTCCGTCCATCGGAGAGAGCAAATGCTAAAAATATTAGTGGAAACGGTGCGCCTGCGATGCGGACCGTCAATATCTCGATCGTTATCCTGGCATCCCTTTCAAATCAAATGCTGGACTCCCTAAGTCTATTCGTTTGTCCCATAATCTGAGAAAAGGTAACCCTACCTGCGAAAGGAAAGACGAGCGTTTATCTCACCCTGAATTTTTTTTCTTCTTTTTCTGATGTTGATTTAAACAAAACTTGGTGGAGCTACAGAATGCAGTTCAACAAAAATGGGTTAAAAGATGGAATGTACATGAAGGTGAACCCATTACATTTTGGCACAGATCTGTGATGCGGATTTGGATTATGCAGCAGGGCTTTTCTTTTCTTTTTCTTTTTTCACTTTAACGATCAGATCTTTACAAATTTTCCATCATAAACAAACAAGATGAATTTACTCTTACGGATTGATAACTCTCTATGAACCAATATGATTTCCTGGAATGTCAGAACTATTTATCGATATCAACATTGACATTTCGTTGCGTGTTTTGCGTGTTCTGTTGAGAGAAAAAGAAACTATAAAGCAAATACATCTTTCGAATTGAGCCTCCTATGACCACTTAACGGAAAAATAATATTGATTCAAAGGACGGACCTCAGAGTCGTTCCACCTTTTTGTCTGTGCTGTCCAGAACGCCCTACAAGTATGTGTGTGTGTGTGTGTGTGTGTGTGTGTGTGCGTGCGTGCGTGCGTGCGTGCGTGCGTGCGTGCGTGCGTGTGTGTGTGTGTGTGTGTGTGTGTGTGTGTGTGTGTGTGTGTGTGTGTGTGTTTGGTGATATGTTGTGTTGTGTGTGTACGTGATTTTTTTTTTTTTTTTCTATTTTGTAAGCTGCTTGTTCCTTTATGTGAAGATTCATTACACAGAACCATCAATGAGATAGATTGTTTAGAATATTATGATTTTACTTTGTGTTAACTTTACAGAAAGCATTTGGTCGAGAAGAATCTACTAAAATGCTGATATCAAAAGGATGCTATTGATATCAAGGATTCATCAAACAGTTTGTGCTTGGCGGTTTCAAGCCTGGTACCGATATTGGTGTTTGGTGACTGCGAGAGACAAAAGAGTTTTTGGCGCCATGTTATTGCTTGGTGTCACTATCTGCTTTTGCGTCAACGATCTGCTGTAGAATAGCGTAAATGCGTCTCATGCGATGTTACACGTTGTTTTTGCGGGTATGAAGTTTGCCACCGTCCAGCGGTTTGATTGTGTGTGTGTGTGTGTGTGTGTGTGTGTGTGTGTGTGTGT
>JADBJO010017631.1:20391-37142 GCA_016801955.1 Conus betulinus | reverse complement strand
GTCGACGCTGTAGGGGCAGTGGGTGGTTAACTGAATGAATGGCAAACAGCAAAATCTTACGTGTTATACACCTAAGTACAGAGTACACAATATATCCCGTAATAAAAGAATACATCATCCAGTGTTTAACTCATTTATTGTGAACAGCAAACTCATATGTATTACATAACCCTGAATAAGATAAATCAGCCAGTGTTGAACTCACTGAATGGTGAATATTGAACTTGATAAAGAACACATCACCAATGTTTGCCTCACTGAACGGTGAACAGTGGACATATACACATGTACCCTACAGAAGAGGTCAGAACTAGTTTTGGTGACCAGCATGGGAAAAAAGAACCTTTTTTTTTTTTTCTTTGCTGATGTCCAGAATCCTACAAGGCTAACCTTTCTGTTTTGTCAGCATTGTGTACAGTCCCCATGTTGGCTGGAGGTGTTTGGTGGTTTGTCTGCTGTGTTGCAGAATAATGCTGTACTCGGTCTTTCTTTCCCGTCCTGATCGTCAGTGCCAACAATGCTGCTGAACCCGCAGAACTCAGGTGAGACCGCTTTGGTTTGGGACCAGGGGATGTTCATTGTAACGCATTGAAGCAAGGGGAGCTCCCATTGGGTTAATTTCATTGGATGTTCATGGTAACCAGTGGGAACAGGGGAGATCACTTTGAGTTGATTTCATGGAATGTAATGACTTGTGAGTTGATGTCAGTGTGGTGACAGCCCTGGTATGGCCCTTTGCAGTGGGCTGGGCTGTAAGCAACACTACCGTTCCTTGCCTAGTAACTCGTAGAAACAAAACGAGTTTCCACTGGATTGCTTTCTTTGAATGTTTTTGTTTGTGAAGGAATCGGTATTGAAGAAAAATGCATCATGTTTCCTGACATTTTGATGTATTACTAAACCAAAGATTCAATAACTGTGTAATTCTTTTTATGCTTGATTGCATAGTTCTTCATGTTAAAACTTCAGTTTTGTTTGACCTCTTTGAAATATCAGAATGAAATAATGCGTCATGTTTCTTGAAATTTTCATGTATTTTTAACAGCCATATGCAGTAACTGTGTAATTCTTTTTACCCTTGACAGCAGAGTTTTTGCTGCCGGGCAGCAAGGGTTGCTCTGGCTCCACACTTTTGAAGAGTGGAAAGGGTTAAGCCAGGGACACAACTGCACACTGTGGAAGAGTGGAAAGGGTTAAGTCAGTGACATGACTGCACACTGTGGAAGAGTGGAAAGGGTTAAGTCAGGGACAACTGAGCACTGTGGAAGAGTTGAAAGGGTCAAGTTAGGGACACAACTGAGCACTGTAGAAGAGTGGAAAGGGTTAAGTCAGGGACATGATGTGCACTGTGGAAGAGTGGAAAGGGTTAAGTCAGGGACACAACTGCGCACTGTGGAAGAGTGGAAAGGGTTAAGTCAGGGACACAACTGCGCACTGTGGAAGAATGGAAAGGGTTAAGTCAGGGACACGACTGCACACTATGGAAGAGTTGGAAGGGTTTAAGTCAGATGTCCGATTCCTCAATGTGATGCCTGTGTTACCCACAGCGAAGGCTAATTTCCCCATGTCTTGTTGCAGAGGCAGAGATCCACTTACATTTTGTACAGTGTAATTCCTCCATGTCTTGTTGCAGAAGCACATCCACCTACATTTTCTGCTGTCTGATTCCTCCGTGTCTTGTTGCAGAGGCAGATCCACCTACATTTTCTACCCCATGGAGAAGCTCCTGGACCAGTTCTTCCACCGGGTCCACCTGTGGGTCTGGGGGGCGGATGATGGTGGTGGTGGTGGTGCTGGCCGTGTTGGGCTTCCTGCTGTGGCTGGGGGTGCTGGCAGCGGTGTTTGGCGGCGTGGTGGGCCAGTGCCTGTCCTCGCTGCCCACAGACACCTGGAGGGACGGCTTCTGGCACATATGGAACGGTCTGTTTAGTGGGAAGTGAGCCAGAAGTGAGAGGCAGAAGATGAGAGAGAGAGAGAGAGAGAATGGTGGCAGCTGAAATGTTGGTGAATGAGACTGACAGACGGGGAGAATGATGGAAAGATAGTGAGACAGTGATTATTATGATGAACAGAAAGAAGCAAGGTGTGTGTACGTGAGATAGTTAATGCATGCGTTTTTGTGTAAGCCGCTATGTAAGTATCTAGGTGTGTGTGTGTGTGTGTGTGCACGCGCATGTGAGAGATACGCATTTAATGTAAACTACAATGAAAAGGATGGAGAGGGCTCATTCTTACGTGCATGCCTGTTTGTGTATGAAAAACATTGTGTAATACTGGTGTCAAACAGAAAGAGAGATGGGCAGTGTGCGCTATGATATTGATTGACTGACCTTTTGATACATTAGTAATGCATGTGTGACAGTTTTGACTATGGACTGTTGAGGTCAGGACATCTGTTTACCATTGACATCAGGTGTATGCCTTCGCTGATCATTCATGACATTTTCATGTATTGGCTTACCAGATGACGCTGACGACATTGTAAAGCTTTAACTGACCGTTTCTTGCTGATCGTGATCATCATGTTGTGCCATTATCGTCCATTTGGCGTCATATACTTTACCAAGTCAGATCATAGCATTCTACGGCAGTTAGTCAGCTCTGCCAGGCTGAATATTTTGTGGCTAATGCAGTAATAGACAGTCTCGTGACGCCCACCCTACTTCCACCATAGGAAGAAAGCCGGTGGCTGCTTCCTGTTCCTCATTCATCTTCGGCCTGTCGCCCAAGCAAGATAAGTCTTGTGCTCTGTCTCGCCTATACCTCTGCCTTTGTGTAAAGATTGCTTGTGTTTTGCTTCTTTACTTGTTCAATTGTGGCTTGCGCTAAACCATAAGTACACTTGCTGTGTGAGGCACTTGGTGGGCTAGGATTTCAGTAATTTCTTTCTTTCACGCTCGTCGTGACTTTGTGCGATCATCGTGTTGCTTTTCTCGCGACTTTGTGCGATCGTCGTGTCGCGCTCTCGCGATTTTCTCTTGTCAGTGCAAGTTACATCGGCACTGTCTCGGTTTTGCCATTGCCCCTGCAGTAACACATTTCATCCCCGCTTCTCACTGCATTTTTTTTTTCTGCACGTTATTTCCTTCGCTCATGCACCAGTATTTTCAACTCGACGATCGAACACACTCGCTGGTCCCTCGCCGCCATCTTTTTCCCCTCGCCGGTTGCGTTTTCCACTTTATCGCCTCAACGGCCTCGTACAACATAATGGGTTTTTAGTATACGAAGTTTTATCGTACTCATACTGGGTTTAGTGTACAAAGTTTATCATACTACTACACTCTTATCGAGATCAGCGTACGAAGTTTATTGTACTAGTACATGCTGATCGAGATTTCGATCTAGTGTGACTCTCAGCATTTCTCAGTATCAGTACTGTGTGGGTAGATTGAGTTTCAGTCGATTTCTCGATTCCCCTGCATGGCACACAGGTGACTCTCAGGTTACCCTGGCCCCCGAGGAAACCCTGCCCTAGGGCCACTGCAGCCCGCTGTCTTCCTCGGGGAACGGTGGCTCTATGCCCCCGAGAGGGACCAGTGGCTTACTTATGACCAGCTCCATAGTCGTATGTGGCATCCAGCCTTCTCAGCTGGATCGACCTCGGTCTCTCTCCCTCTCAGGCACTGTCCAATCGGCTTTCCCCCAAGTCTGCTGCCGTTTTATGGGCCACTAGGGACCAGCCCTAGCATTCCCCCACAACCCAGCTAGGGCGGACCCCCCCACACACCCCTGCTGTTGCCTCCTGCAGAAGGTTCTGCACAACCTCTTCAGGAACCCGATTCCCTGAGTCTGAGGATGAGGTACACGAGTCCTCCTCCTCATCATCTGGCGATGTGTCCATCCTTGAGCGGTGGCACCCAGGACTTGTGGTGAGGGAGCTCCCACCCTCTTACAAGATCCTTTTTCACTAGGTTCGCCGGGCGCCCCCCCCAGCCCAGTGACCTCGCTCAAGATTCGTCGCACCCTAGACACTTCCCCCATTTGGGAGAGTCCGGCAACTCTAGCCAGGGGTGCACAGGCCGTCCCTCCGCCAGGGTTTGAATTCCTCTTGGCCCCGAACGTGGTTCCGGTAGGCATCTTCCTTAGGGATCCCCGGCTTGCCACATCTCCTCCCTGTTCTCCAACACTCCAGTGACCAGGGAAATCACCATTCTCCTGGCAGACTGCTGGCTCATCCCCACCTGGCCCCCCTACCTCCACCACGATCTCTATCAAGAACCTGGCAGAGTGGGACCGTATAGCCAGATTGGGGATCCTGCACACCACTGCTGGTCATGTCTTCTTCGACATGCTCTTGCAGCGGGTGGCGGAGCTCTTGCCGGAGGAGGACGGCACTGCCTCAGTATCCTCAGATGCACCTGATTCTGAGACACACCAGGAGACAGAACCTCGCTTGTTTAGCTACCCCCTGATGCATTCCCTGATCTACAGATGTCGCATCATCTTCGGCTGCGGCGGACAGTGCAGCCAGGAGCCACTTCAATTGCCTGCTGCCCTGTAGAGATGCTGTCCTGTCACAGGCTGATCTCTCTACCCAGCGACTATTCGCCTGCTGTCATTTTCCCCAGGTGCCCTAATACCTGCTGTAGTAGGCCGAAACCGAAACACTCCCAGCAGAATTTTTGGTTCGGCCAACAGGCATGGCCCTGGAGGTGACTGGCAGGCTCACCTACGGGAGAACGGACACAGGCAGAACCCTCGCTGGAGGCGTATGGGGCCTCAGCTCATGTATAATGGCGGTTGTACGGGGAAGGGGGGGGGGGGGGGGGTCCGCATGCCTTGGGATCCATGGGTGGCCACCCCCCCCTCCCCTCATGCCTACCCCCCTCCCCCAGTGAACCCTCCCAGGGATGAGTGGAGGCACTTGCTGGGAAGTCGAAGAACTCCCAACATGGGTAATCATGGAGATCTTCCAACCCGGGGTTTTTACTCCCACCTCCTTGTGTCCCCAAACCCTCAGGAGGAGGGAGGCCATCCTTGACCTCTCTCCCCTCAACACTCCGGTGGAGGACTTATGGCCAGTCTTTGGTGGGACCCCCCCCCCCCCCCCCTCCCCCCCCTCCCCCACACCTGCCATAACTCTGTGTCTCAGCCACAGGCATCGCTTCAGAGGGATCTGTGCCGCCCAGATCCCGACAGTTCAGAGGTCCCTCTGACCCTCCAAATTCAGGATGGAGACTCCGACTCAGATCAGAGACTCCATCCACCACCAGGATTGGGCGGCCTCTATAGATCTGAAGGACGCTTACATTCAGATCCCTATACACCCATCCCACAGACGTTACCTACGGTTCGTCTGGCAGGATCGGGTGTTCCTGGTCAAGGTGCTCCCCTTCAGCCTCTCCCCGGCACCCTTCCTCTTCATCCTCTCCATGAGGTGGTCAAGGAGAGGGCCTCCCTGACCAGACAGGAGGACATTCGCCTCCCGGTGTACCTGGATGACTGGCTTGTCCTGGCTCCCTCCCGGCCCAGTACCAATCCCCACAAATCACCTTCTGCACCTCTGTTCCACACTAGGGTTTGTTACCAACCGCATCAAGTGCGACTCAACTCAACCCGGCCAGAACCCTTACCTCCCTCCTGGGGATGATGGAGAGACCCTCTCACCCCTCATTCACCTGGGCCGGGTTCCCAAGCGCCAACCCCAAAGTGAGTTCCATCGTCATTGGTCGCGGACCTCCAACCGCTGGGACCAAACCATTCCCCTCGGGCCTTGTCCCAATGGGGCTATGTAGAGTGGCTTAACCCCTCCTCACTAACCCCGGGGTTCCCATCTCCCTCCCAACCCAGCTCTGAACTCTACACAGACTCCTCCAACTTGGGCAGGGGCGCCCACTTGGAGACACAGTCAGACCTCGGGAGTGTTGGACGCACAGATTCTGCCCATCTCCACATCAACGTCCTGGAATTGGTAACAGTCAGGCTTGCCCTCCTCTGTTTCCAACCCCAGGTCTCACACCAACTTGTTCTCCTGTTCAAGGACAACACTTCGGTGGCTTGCTATGTCACCAAAAGAAGGGGGGGGGGGGGGGGGGGGGTGCTCACTCCATCAGCCTCTTCCCTCCGGACAGAGAGGCTCTCCTCCGCTGGGGTCATGCACGGGGAATCACCCTCCGCGCGAGACATACAGGGATCTGCAATATCCTGGCAGACTCCCTCAGCTGGTCCAGGTCCCTCCTTCATTCGGCAAGGACCCTCATCAGGCTAGCCCTAACCTTGGTGTGGGAACATTGGTTCGGCCCATGGTCGACCTCTTTGCCACCTGATTCAACCATTGTTGGCCAGGGTATGCCTCTCCCCGTCCCCGATCCCCAAGCGTATGAAATCGACGATCTCTCCCTTCCCTGGTCGGGCCTCATATCATACCCCTTTCTTCCCTTCCCAATCCTCCACAAGATGATCAGGAAGGTGAGGCTGGGAAGACCCAGGCTCATCCTCATACCCCATGGTGGCCGACCAGGTCCTGTTTTCCGGACTTCAAGGCCCTCTCCCATGTTCCCCCCCTCCAGTTGAACTCTCGGTGGTACATGCTCAGGCAACCCCGCTTGGGTCGCGCTCACTCCACCATTGCAGGGACCTACTATTACCAATGGGAGATATGGGTCTTCTATGATCAGGCAGCTCTGTTCCCCTTGATCACTCCTTCAAATCTCCAGATAGGCAACTTCTGTCTCACCTATCCTCCTCTCTTAAGCTCTCCGCTAGCTCCATTCGGGGCTACCGGTCAGCTATCTGCCCCTGTATTCGCCACCTCGGTGGACCCTCCTGAGAAAGACTTCCTTCTCAGATAGATCTCTAGCGGGGTGGCTCTACGTGAGCCCCAGTCCCCTAGGCACATCCCCTTGGGACCTCCATTCCCTGAAGATCAGATTTCTCCTCGCCCTGGCTTCAGCCAGAACCCTCGCGCCCCAGGCGTTCCTCCCCAGACGTCTCCTTATTTCTATCAACCCCAGTAATAAGGAAGACATCTCGGCTGGCACTTTCTCTAGGTGCCTCTCCTAGATGGTGAGATCTGCCTACACCCACGCGTACCAGCATCTCCCCATCCTATCTCCCTGGAACCATGAGGTCAGAGTGCTGGCCACTTCCACAGCGTTCCAGCACTCTGTCCACCTGCGCCATCTACTGGAGGGCAGCCTACTGGCATTGGAAAATCCCTTTCTAAACTTTTAGTTAAGGGATATCCACATGTCCAGGGCTGATGGTTGTACAGGGATCTCCTTTGTGGCGGCTAATGCAGCTATTTCGTTAACCCCAAGAACCACTAGGGCACTTGTCCCTCCTCCGATTCCATTAAATTCTGCTATGGCCAGACATGGTAAAGTATATGATGCCAAAATGGGGAGTTTGTATTATACTCCATTTGGCTAGCATACTTACCATGTCAGACTCTAATACCCACCCTACCTTCCCCTCCCCTCTAGCACCAAGGTTCTCTGGGTTACCTTGCACGCTGGCCTCGCTGAATGAGGAACAGGAAGCGGCCACCGGCTTTCTTCCTATGGCGGAAGTAGGGGTGGGCGTCAGGTGACTGTCTATTACTGCATTAGCCACAAAAAATACGGCCTGGCAGAGCTGACTAACTGCCATAGAATGCTATGGTCTGACATGGTAAGTATACTAGCCAACAGGGAGTATAATACAAACTCCCCATTTTAGTTTGTGATTTTTAACATCTGTGTGTTGTGAGTATTGATGATTTTTAGGGCTCGATTTTTTTTTTTTTTTTATACTATTGCCTGTCTTTTTTATTCTGCTTTAGAGTTTTTTTTTGTTTTAGGAGCTGTAAAGTAATGTGGTCGTGTGTGGTGTGTAAGTGAGAACTTGTGTCCACAATGTGAAAGCACCGCAGTCTCTCTTTGCTCTACCACGATGCTGCCTACAGATTATGCTGCAAATTGTGTGGTGAATACTGCCTGTCTCATCATTCCTCACACTTGAGGACGCTGTCCACTGTCTGCTAATGGCTCATATTCCCATTTGCCCAGCACTTTGACACAAGTGAGGTTGTACTGTCAGTGCACTTCTTTGCTGTGTCGCAGTCACGAGACCTTTCCAAGTTAAAAGTTAAGTGGTCCCATTGTTTCATAGTCACAGGGACGGCAAGCTGTTTTCAAGGTTCTCAGTGTTTAAGACGATGCAGTATGGAAGATGGAGACCAGTCCTCTCCCTCTGCTGCCTTCATCCTCCCTGAAACGGGTCATGTACCCCTTCACTGCTGGGTGGAGAGGAAGGGGTTTTCAGCCAGTGAAGAGTCTGACCCAACAAGGGGCTCAGACTAGAACAACAGCGCTGCAACTGAACACGCTTGCCTAACCAGAACTGCTTTAGGAAATCATCAGGGGGAGAGGGGGGTGGTGGAGGGGAAGGGGGTAGAAAAAAATAAAAGAACTGGGATCTGGTAGGTTCAGTAGACAAGGCATCATACTGGTTTGCTAGGGTCCAGGGTTCGATTCCTGCTGGTGATTCCCAGGTTGGGAAAGATTCTGTCCTCGGAGTCCACTTTGATGTGGACGTCGGTGATACCCTGGTCCTTTGGATCAGGCTTTCAAACCAATGGGTCTGCCTTTGGTGTGGATGTCAGTGAAACCCTGGTTCTTTGGATCAGGCTTTCAAACCAAGGTCTGCCTTTGGTGTGGACGTCAGTGATACTCTGGTCCTTTGGTTCAGGCTTTCAAACCAAGATCTGGTGCCTTGCAACTCATGCGTAAAAAAATCTTGCATATGGGTTTAAGCCCACTACAACTTGTGGAGAAGAGTAGGCTGCTGTATGTGGGTGGGGCGGATGACATGAAAATAAAGCACTCCCACACAGGTGTCTGACTGAGCACATTCTCTTAACATTGAGTGTGGCTGCCTTTATGGTGCGATGAAAACGGTCACATGCTAAAGAGTCAAAAGTCTTGTCGAAGGTCAACCTAAGAGTTTTAGCTGGGGAATGAAGAATGGAAGGAAAACAAAAGGAAACGTGAGGAGTGATTGTGAGGGAGAAAGGGGGGGGGGGGGGAGTATAGAGACAAAGAAACAAATAGGGGAACAAAGTCTTTGATGAAGGTGGACTGTTTGTCTTTTGATGAAGGTGGACTTTTGATGAAGGTGGGTTGTGTCTTTGATGAAGGTGGGTGGACTGTCTTTTTGAAGGTCTTTTGATGAAAGGTGGGTTTTCTGTCTTTTGATGAAGGTGGACTGTTTGTCCTTTGAAGAAGGTGGACTGTTTGTCCTTTGAAGAAGGTGACTGTTTGTTGATGAAGGTGGACTGTTTGTCCTTTGATGAAGGTGGACCGTTTTGTGTTGATGAAGATGGACTGTTTGTCCTTTGTCCTTTGATGAAGGTGGACTGTTTGTCCTTTGATGAAGGTGGACTGTTTGTCCTTTGGTGAAGGTGGTAATGGCATCAAGGTAGCCTGTCCATATGCTGATGAAGATGGCCTGTCCATGTGTTGATAAAGATGGGCCTGTCCAGATGGCCTGTCCATGTGTTGATGAAGAGGGATGTGTTATGGGATCTAGGGTCTAGTGATGCAATGAACGATCATTAACCATGTGTGTGTGTGTGTGTGGTGGTGGTTTTTTTTTTCTTTTTTATTTGATTCCTGTTTTTCTTTTGCTCCTTGTTTGGTTATGGGTTTTTGTTTTTTTTTTTTTTTTTAATTCATTTGTACCCATATTTTTTTCTCACTGTATTGACTATGATCTTTGCATGCAAAGTGATGTCATCCATTTGTGCGCGCATGTGCATGTGTGTGTGTGTGTAAGCACACACGCATGCATGCCCGTTTGTGTGTGTGCGAGTGCGCATTTTCTTTTGATAAGTTCCTGTTTTTACTTTACTCCATGTGTGGTCGTTGAATTTTCCATTGAGCTCATGTGTCTGTCAACATTTTTAATTGTCTTGACCATGATGGTTTTATGCAAAGTGACGCCATCCTGACATTTTTGACAGTGCATTTTATCTTTTTTTGATGTAGATGGTAGCTTTTATCTGTCACAAAACGGAGAGCATATTGAAAAACATCTCCTGGGGGTCCTCATCCCACATTGTGTGAGTGTGACACGAGTCAGTGCGTGATGCACTGTCATTTTAAGTGCCGTCAGTCACTGCTAGTCCAGTGTGAGTTTGGTCCTTGTAGTTTTTAGAACAAGTATTGGTAACGGGCCTTTGTACCTAGACACTGTGGGAGCATTTTGTTCACCCTTTTCAATGAAACGCACACCTGATGGGTGAAGTTTCCAGTTTACTGAAAAACACACACCTGATCGGTGAAGTTTCCAGAAAATACCTGCAATGTAAAGAGTCTTTTACTAAAAAAAAAAACACTCATGATGCATGAAGTGTCCAGAAAATGCCTGCAGTGTAAACAGTCTTTTACTAAAAAACACACCTGATGCTTGATGCTGATGTTTCCAGAAAGTAATGCAATGTAAACAGTCTTTTCTGTGTTCTCTTTTTCACTGTCAATCCCAGCTTTCCATCAAAATAGTGACCACCGAAATTGAAACTGCCAGGTTGAAATACTTTTCCTTATCGCTTTCCTCTTCCCAAGTAACCAATGTGGTTGTGGAAAGTATGCTGACCCCTCTTGCTCCACTGGGCGGTTTGAAGTAAGCAAGCTGTAAGTGGAGAAGTATAGTACAGGTTTATGACGGTTTTATTTTTCATCAGACTGGCTGATGTCCTGACAGTGGTTTCCAGAGGAGGGGGTGGGGGGGGGGGGGGGGGGTGGGGGGGGGGGGGGGGGGGGGGGGGGGGGGGGGGGGGGGGGGGGGGGGGGGGGGGGGGGGGGGGGGGGGGGGGGGGGGGGGGGGGGGGGGGGGGGGGGGGGGGGGGGGGGGGGGGGGGGGGGGGCGGGGGGAGGAGGGAGGGTCAGGGTTATACACAATTCATTCAGCAGGACAACAGACAGGGATAAGTCACATGCTTGCCCTCCGGGTCTTTAACTCTTTCATCCCTTCAACCCGGTTTTCCAGTTTGCAGAAATCCTACCCTTCCTTCCTGCAGCCCAGAAAAGCGGGCAGCACAAAATCCCTCCTTTCCTTCCTGCAGCAGCCCGGAAAATAGGTCCTCATGGTAAGTGCTATGAACTTTGCGCGAGTTGCGTCATCAGTACACATTATGACCGGGTCGCTTGCGCGGCAGTGTTTATGAATAGATGGATGCCAGACGGCCCCAACAGCGTGGTAAAGTGGTCGTCGCTCTATTCTGGCCGTTTTGCTACTGCATACATGGCAGTTCTCACTTTACCCCTTTTTTTTTTTTTTTTTTTTTTTTTTCTAAATCCAGGAATGAAGGGAATACTTGTATTATAAGAATCTAGGAACAAGAGGAAGTAATGGTTCATAGAAAAGTAGGAATGAAAGAGTTAAACAGTGCATAGGGTATGAGCAGATCAGAAACCAGAAGTAAGATTGCTACCGGTATACAGGTCATAAGGTTGTTTTGTGTCGATTGGTGGTTTTGTGTCTGTTGATTCAGTGTCAGAGGGCCTTTTCTACAGCAAAACCAGTAAATACAGTGTCTCCATTTTTTGTCTTTTTTGTTCGTTTTTCAATGCAAGTCAAATTCTTTGTGCAAGCTTTTCATGTATTGAAAGTTGTTTGTACAGAAACAGAACCCATGGCTAGTTTCCCAGTGAAAAGCTCTGTAGGTGTGGTTGTAATAGTTGCTAGTTAAATCAAAATGACTTAAATGCAGCCCCAACTTCAGTAGATTGCGTAAAGTGCATTTGTGAATGTGTGTGTGTCTTTTTTAATTGAGTGCAATGGTTTGTCAGTCATTCCTGTCATTACCTTTGGCCGACCTCAAGGGCTAGGACACATGTACAGTCGTGTTCTTTTTGATGTATTTTGTGAATGCAGCATGTTTGTGAAGAAAGTGAATGCATTGAGTAAATACCAATGGCCATGAATTGAACTGCTTCCTCAGATCGTGTTTTTCGTGTTGAAGTGGACAGCTGGACTGACAATAAATGATAGTGAAAATCAATCAACTTTGTTTTTCCTCCTTTTTCTTCTTCAAAATTTGTTTTAGAGTTTATTTTCAGGACGAGTGCCTTGTTCACACGTGAAAACTGCATTTTCCTTTGGGCTTTGCAGTTGATGTCTTTGTGTGTTGAATCAGAAGACACACCACTGGACTAAACTGTTGATGTCTTTTGTGTGTTGAATCGGAATACATGCCACTGGACTAAACTGTCGATGTCTTTTGTGTGTTGAATCAGAATACATGCCACTGGACTTCACTGAAATGTTTCAGCAGCTTTGCAGTCTCCTCTATTCTCTGTCTGTCTGTCTTTCTCTCTCTCGTCTGTCGCTCTCTCTCTCTGTCTGTCTCTGTGTCTCTTTCTCTCTCTCCCTCTCTCTGTCTACGTCTCTCTCCCTCTCTGTCTCTCGTATATATTCACAAGCTCCCAGCTCAAAAGAGTAACACAATCCCAGCAGCACTGTGAAGGAGTATAATGACTAAATGTAGTACAAAATTACAGTGTCCACAAAGACTAACTTGGAAATCTGTATCACTCGCTGATGGTACCAACACCATAGTGGACAACAATCAATGCAATAGATTATAGTTCTCTATGATTCGTGTAGGGGAAGAACTAACAAGGAATAACGCTGCTTTGCCAAAATTAATAAAACAATATGATATGATATAATAACATAAACAAATAAACACGTGCAGAAATGTGTTTGTCTGCCTGATCGTATTCATTAGATGCATGTATATTTTTTCAAGCATGGGACACACACACACACACACACACACACACGTACACAGGCATGCATGCACGCAGACGCACTTTCATGTGCACACACACAAACACACACTTGCAGGATAATGAAATAAAGATCAACACCAAGAACCAAACCACACATCCTAAATCCCTGATGATGAAAGTGCCATTCAAAAATAACCTGCTGTGTGGAGACATTCTCCTAACTTATGTTTGATTCCTTCACTAACAACAATACCGACAAGAAAACAACAAAGACACACAACATGTTCTATCTGGATTTACAGGTGTTTGGAAAACCCCGGTCGTCAGTCTGCCACACACACACACACACACACAACGCATGCGTGGATGCATGCACACACACATACACGCATGTACATGTATACACACACACACTCCTCTCTCTCTCCTACCCCTGGCCCCCTTTCCCTCCATATTTACTGTTCAGTAGGCGTTTTTTTTTTTTTTCATTTCTATTTTCTTTCCTATTTCTCTGACATCCTTTTTTCGTTTGTTTTTGTTTGAGTCTAACATGCTCCATTCATCATGGATTCATCATTCACTGACATATCCATCAGTCCATTCATCTTTTTTTCCTTACCACTGGACACAAAGTGTTTAGCTGAATCCTCAACTGACACACAGTAGACATTTGCTCTATTTCTGCGTTTTTCCATCCTTCATTCATCCTCCCACATATTGTTTCACTCGTCATTCATTCTCGCATTTGTTCAATCCTCCACTCTGCCAGACCTATCGTGATTCTTTCCTCTGTTCGATCCTGTTTTGACTCATGCTCTGTTTCCTCAACTTACTCCCTCAGTCGTTCCTTCCTTTGCTCACTTATTCTTCCTTCATTCTTTTTTTTTCATTCCTTTCATTCTTTGATATTTCATCCTTCATTCATTCTCTCCATTCCGTCTCCTTTCTCTCATTTCTCTATTTCTTCCCTCTGCAATTCCTTCTCTCCTTTTTTTTTTTCCCTTCACTTTCTTCCTTTATTCATTTCATTTCTTTCTTCTTTCATTCCTTCGCTCCTTCCCCCTGCCACCCCCCCCCCCCCCCCATCCCATTCCCTTCATCATCACACCCTTTTTCTTCTTCCTTCCTTCCTTCCTTTTTTCATATTCTTTTTTCTCTACGCTTTGCTTCATTCAGTCTCTGGGTGCCTGCATTCATTCCACCTTTTTTTTTTCCCTCCAGACTTTTCTGTCTTTTTTTGTGTTTTTTTGGTCTTCCTCCATTCCTTTTAACAACCTTCATTCTCTCCTATTGCCCATCCTTTCTTCTTCGTTTTGTCCCTTTTTTCTCTCGCTCCGTCCTTCCGTTCCTCCATCTGACCATGTTTGGTCATTCTGCTCAGGCACAGCCGCCATAGTGTGATAGGTCCAGTTCACTGTTCATCCATGCCTGCCTCCGTCTGTCCCTCCCTCCCTACTTGGACTGGGCGCCGTGCCGAGTCAGCCAGTCCTGCACAGTCGCCATGTTGTGTCGGATCCACTTCCTGTTGGCCAGGGTCGTTTCCATGGCATCCGTCATCGCTTCAGCAACATCCGGGTACTTTTTGGCCAGGGTTTCGAGCTGAAAAAATTTGAAGAATGCCATTGGCTGCTTTGGACAAGCTACTTGAAAAAAAAAAGGGGGGGGGGGGGGGGGGGGGGAAGAAAGAAAAAAAAAAAGGGGGAAAAAAAAAAGCAAATCACAATTGCACATCCTCACAACACCATCATTATACACCAAGGGCAGAACGGAGGCCCTCAGTAAAAGAAATGTGGACCTACAGAAAGACACCAATATTTGTTCAGTTCACACACACACACGCACGCACGCACGCGAGCGCGCGCGCACACACACACACACAAGCACGGGCGATAGGAGCTAACCACAGTTACCTGACTTTGATGTTGGCCTGTGCAAAGAAAAGGGAGACAAGTGCGGTGGACAGAAGTCAATCCACTTACATGCTGTTGATGCTGTTTAAGGACAGCGAGATGCCAGACAACACAACAGATTTTTTTTTTTTTTTAGTCTTGTACAGAAGATGGCGGTCACACAGTTTACCTGCTGCTGATGCTGTTCTGTGTAGAAGGACTGCGAGATGCCAGAGAACAGACCTTTCATGTTGAAGGCCGTTTTGCTGAATCTGCCAGACATAATGCGCAACATTTAGCGGGCGTTACGGAGAGAGACAGGGGAAAAAAAAACACCAAACAAACATGACACAAACATCTTTTATGGAGCCTGGGTGAATGTATTTTCGTGGGGGGGGGGGGGGGGGGGGGGGGGGGGGGGGGGGGGGGGGGGGGGGGGGGGGGGATGGTGGAGGCAAAGAAAAGAAAAGAAATATTGACAAGTTCATAATTTAGAAAGAAAATGCAAGACAAAGACCCAGTTTGGGGGAAACTTGTCTGTAAAGGCGAATTATCAACTACGTACGTGTGTGTGTGTGTGTGTGTGTGTGTGGCGTGCGTGCGTGCATGCGTGCGTGCGTGCGTGTGTGTGTGTGTGTGTGTGTGTGTGTGTGAGAGAGAGAGAGATGATGATGATGATGATGATGATGATGATGATAATCTTTATAATCTTTATTTCCAAGGGTAACAGATAAGCAAACATTTGTTTGTTTTTTTTCATCCGGCCCTTGCCCCGTTAAGGGACTAAGTATGACTAGCTACTAAGAGCAACAAAACTTTTGACAAACACACATATCTTCACAACATTAAAAAGTTCATCCATTAACAGTTAAGGCTTAGATGACTTTAAAAGGAAAAAAAGAAACGATAGAAACAACAAACAAGAATAAAGAAATTGATCACAAAGAAGAAAAGAATCAGCACACACAGATATGGAATAAGCGATCCTCCTATCTACAGGGGGGGGGGGGGGGAGGGAGTGGGGGGGGGTAAAATGGGGGGGGCGGAAGGGGGGAATCGACAAAACGAACTGAGAGAGAGTTGATGGTTACATTTTTGTAAAAACAAGTACATACAACATCACTAATTATTCATATTAGAACAGTTCAACGCATTTCACTAATTCAACCATTTTTTTTTCTTTTATATTTATTTACATGATGTGGTTATAAGGCAAACGAGAACGAACGGTACTACAATCAGTTATCAGTATAGCAGCAATGAATTCCTAGCATCCAATAATCATACTCTCCACACTTATTTTTCATGATGTGTGTGTGTGTGTGTGTGTGTGTGTGTGTGCTGTGTTGTACTGCCTGCTCACGCACGCGAGCTGCTCGTCTGCTGTGTGGTGTGTGGTGTTTGTGTGTGTCGGTGTGTAGTGTGTGTGTGTGTGTGTGTGTGTGTGCGCGCCGCGCGCAGGCGCGTGTATGTTTGTTGTGTGTGTGTTTGTGTGTGTGTGTGTTTTGAGAACGGAGTGACGGAGAGAGAGAGAGAGGAGAGAGAGAGCTGAGAGAACGAGAGAGAGATGCATTATAATTTACCTGCCCCTTTTTTGTTTTTCCTTCTTGACCATTCATTCACTATACCCAAAACTATAATTATTGATTAAGCGACAATCCATTGAAAACGCAGCCGTAATTAACGAAGAGAGAGAGAGAGAGAGAGAGAGAGAGAGAGAGAGAGACAGAGATTATAATTCCCATTTTTATATATCCAAATATCACATGCCTAAACATTACTACTATAATTTGACTAAAGAGCAATACCTCAATATGATCAACAGTAATCCGTACACCCATTGATCACCCTTCGCAGTTTTACGTGCCTCCGACGAAATCAAAGTATTAGACAACATCCATCAGTCAAATTAATGACAAATGCCAACCGATAAAAACCAACCAGCGACCACAACAGTCATGTCAATCTGTATAATTTCAATCATAATAACCGTAGTAACCAATATCTCGCATTTATCATTTCTAGCTTTAGAAACCTCAGTGGGAGAAACGACGCGTATCAGTTTCAAATATATCAGCAAAACAGAGGGGCCCTGGTATAGGGTAATTTTGTCCAGATGGAGGTAGGCGGGGGGGAGAATGGG
>JADBJO010017631.1:15000-18537 GCA_016801955.1 Conus betulinus | reverse complement strand
CACCCCCCCCGGATGCATCAAGAAAAATCATGCTGACAGGGATGTTTTTCACATCATTATGTTGTTTGGCAAAAAATATTGAAATCAGGCCTCTAATAATGCACAGAAAAGTGTTCATTTACACACCTCATCTTACACTTCTAAATCTATTAGTGCAACTTGTTTTTGAAAAGAAAAAAAAAAAAAAAAAAAAAAAAAAAAAAGGGCACAAATGTTACGCAGTATCCATCAATGGTCTGTATGTCAGCCATCTAGTCAAAAAATCTGCATGGTTTAATTTCAAATATGCAATATGTTCCTCAATTTTGTATCTAAATTTTAATTTATTTATAAATACTTGTATTTGTGGCAGGGTGTTGTTTTATTTTTTTAATGTATATGTAATATTTCGCAAATAGTATTATAAAATAAAACGGGTGTCGCCCACAATTGCATTGTCATAGCCAAAGCCACTAGTGCTTCTGTCAAAAGGACATTTTCAGCATTCAAACATTTTTCTTTCATTAAGCCAATGAAAAAGCATTCCAAAATACTTGTACATGGTGACATTTCCAAAACATATGATCAATGCTATCTTTGGATGTGCTGCAAAAAACTACAGTTATTACTTTCAACGATTCCAATCTCCTTTTAAAACAACATTTGTGCATAAACACCTGTGTAATATTTTCAGTTGAAACCACTGCAGCCCTACATCACGTATCTTGCGCGTGCAAAAAAAGGGATTTCCAATCATTTTGCATCAGCAATTTCATGTCCCATTTATCACAACATTTTGGCTTTTGATTATTCGCAATGATGATATCATAATACAACTTGGAGCCTTTATTTATAGCGAAAAGATGTTTAAAGCACAATGAAGAGTTTATGTACTTATCGTTTTTTATAGTTATACCAGAGGTTTTCACATAGTCCATTATAGTCGATTTATAGCCAGCAAAAGTGACAAAATCAATATTTATATTATATTTTTCTTTAAAAAGTGCATGTGGCAAGAACTTTCCTTTGTCATCAAAAAAGTGGGCGAGACAGTTAATATCTTTGCTACTTAGTTTTTTTTTCGATACAATGCACTTCTTTCCGATTTGAAATCGCTTATTGTGGCATAATGGTTCGGCAAGAAGTTCAGTGGAGTTTTGGGGGGAACACTTGTAATAAAGAATTTATACGCATCAAGAACTTCAGCCCAAAACTGATTATACTTAGTAAATTTGGAAACGAATTCTGGACCATATTTTTTCATAAGCGACCACTTACTTAGGGAAAGTTAAACAACAGAATATTTCGCCATCTATGGGTTGACATCTCAGCTTTACGTATCCAGGACAGCTTCAGAGATAAAACAAAAAAAACAAAAAGTTTTAGTTCAGGAAGACCAATGCCGCCATCTTTGATACTTTTATGTGCAGTTTTTTCGGCTAATCTTATCTGGCTTCTTATTCCAAACAAATTGGTAAAGCCTGTTGACATGATTGAAAAAAATATGTCTGGTGGGTTTGGTAATAGTAACCAGAGGTGTGTCAACTTTGAAAGGATAAGAGATTTTAATATTGCTACCCTACCAAGGGGTGTTAACTGTCGTTTTATCCCATATTTTGAATAAATGCTTTACATCTGCTAGTCTCTTTCTGAGTAATTTATATCTACACATTCTTTCAGGTCATTAGTGAACCACATTCCTAATACTCGGAATAGACGGATTCCATTCCATACCTAAATGTTCCATGTAACGAATTTCAGAATTTTTTCTCACTTCCCAGCCAAACGACATTAGTTTTTCCTACATTCATATGAAGGCCCGACACAGAACCAAACCTATCAAGAACATCTATACAGTTTTCAAAAGAACTTCTATCTCCTGCGAGTAGGAATTCTGTGTCATCAGCGTACTGAGAAATCTTGTGTTCAACATTGTTCACCGATCCCATGGATACTGGAATTCTGTCTGTCTGACCATAATAGCCAATATTTCTACGCATAACACAAATATATAAGGAGATAGAGGGTCTCCTTGTCTGCAGCCTCGTTCAATTTTAAACCAATCCGAAACCTGACCATTTACAATTACACATGATTTAATATTTTTTATAGAACGTACCTATCCATCTACATATATCGTCTTGAAAACCAAATGCTTTCAGTACTTTAAACATAAAGTTCCAGTTTATCGAATCGAAAGCCTTTTCAAAATCTATATTCAAAAGCAATCCGGGTAGATTATGTTTGTCTAGATAAGCATCATATCATATATCAACCTTAAATTATCTCCAATATATCTGTTTTTGATAAACCCTGTTTGATCTTCATCAATTATATTTGGTAGAACTTGCTTTAACCGATTTGCTATACAGGATGATCCTATTTTATAAATTACATTTAAAAGTGAGATAGGTCTCCAGTTTTTTATATATTGCCTTGGTTTTATCACCTTTAGGGATAGAAGTTATAATTCCTTCTCTCTGTACACAAGATAGCTCTCCCTTTCTAAAACTCGCATTAAGTGCTCTTACAACAAATCCGCCTAGTTTTTTCCAAAATACTTTAAAGAATTCTGCACTAAAGCCGTCTGTGCCTGGACTTTTATTATTTTTCATTTTACTCAGAACATACGTAGCTTCTTCTAACGTTATTTCTCCCTCTAATCTTTCCGCGTCTGTTTCGTTTATACAAGGGATATCATTCACTAAGTTTCTAATCTCACAATCATACAGATTCAGCAGATTCAGCATATAATGATTCATAAAATCTCTGCACTTCTTGGATGATATCTTTCTGGTCTATCAAAATGTTATCTTGCTGCTGGTCTATGAGTTTAGCCATGTTTTTACTAACATAGTGTCGCTTTTCTAGATTGCAAAAATATTTACTAACTTTCTCCCCATCAGCTACCCATCTAGCCCTGGACCTTAATAATACCCCTTCCATACGTTTTTCACGAATATGTCTTAATTGTTCTTTCTTCATTTCCATTATTAGTATGTCTTCTCCCGTTTTCTTTTCAACTTTCTTCCAGTTTTCGCATATCCTCTTCTAGCTGTCTCTCTTCATCTGCCAATTTCTTTTTCTTCATTGTAGCATATGCAATTGTTTTTGATCTAAGTTTCATCAGCAGAAAATCGAGGAAGACATCATCTGGGACAGACAAGCTGGGTATTTTCATCCAATGTCTCTTCAACCGCATTTACTGTATAGTCCTCTTTGACTTTTTCAATCTCCATATTTATTTCATGCATATATTCTTTATCTTTTAAAAGGGATACATTCAATTTCCAGAAGGTATTATGCTTGACAGTTTCTGTACATTTAAGGCTTAATGAAATTGCAGAATGATCGGTTCTATATCCACATTCAATATCTGCGTCGTTTACAAATGAAACAACTGAATCTGAAATAAGAAAAAAATCTAACCGGGCCTGTTGAAAAGGGTTGGCTCTTCTCCATGTGTAACGGAGACATTCCGGGTTTAAATCTCTCCAAATGTCGTTAAGATCTAAGCTTTCAATCATGTTTTCAACTACTTCTTTCGCTTTGGGGTGT
>JADBJO010017631.1:0-5000 GCA_016801955.1 Conus betulinus | reverse complement strand
AGGTGCAGCACTTCTCGCCTGTCTCTAGGAGGTGGCGGATTCTTTTCTCCCTGAGGGGTGTGTGGTGAATGTGGGTGGTAATTAATGGGCTGGCACAGACTTTCCAGCAGCAGGGGCATGTTCCACCTGCCATTCTCACTTCACCCTACTGACATGCGTGAACTTTGGCATGCATATATAGGCTTACAGAGAATCACACTCACGCACGGACGTACGCTCGCGCACGCACGCACACATGCATACAAACACACACACACACACACACACACACACACACACACACACACACACACACACACACACACACACACACACACACACGCATGCACAAACTCGTGGGCGTACACGGGCACACATTCACACACACACACCATACCCCCCCCCCCCCCCCCCCCACACACACACACAGAGAGAGAGAGAGAGAGAGAGAGGAGAGAGGAGAGAGGAGAGAGAGAGGAGAGAGAGAGAACAAGTGAGTGACTAAGGCAGATGAGAGAGAGGGGGAGGTGGAGGCGCAGAGAGAGAGAGAGAGAGAGAGAGAGAGACAGAGACAGAGACAGAGACAGAGACAGACACAGAGACAGAGAGAGACAGAGAAGAGAGGAACCGAATATTTCATTGTGATTTGAACGTATTCGTGACTAATTTCCTTATTTAAATGATATTGACGTTCATGGACTTTCAAACTTTTTTAGCACAAAATTCATACACCGTATTTCAGTTAAAAAAAAAAAAAGGGGGGGGGGGGGGGGGGGGGGGGTCCACCACAGAGACGCGGTAATTGTACTGATGTGTCTGTCTTTTAGGCAAAGATCACAGAAGGAGAGTGCTCCATTGTGTCCTCTGGTGCCCTCTCTTCATGAGTATTCCAGCAAGATTAAGTCTATATAGCCTCAGCTCCATATGTGTGATCTGGTGCGTCAGTCTCTGCATGAGTATTCCAGCAAGATCTACTTAAGTCTCTCTCTGTCTCATGCCATCTGTATTTCTGACTGATCTGTGTTGTCTGATGTCTGTCAGTCTCTCTCTGAAGCCTCTCAAACATCTTCTCTCTCTTCTTCTCTAAGAGGCATTTAGATTTTGCCAGAATCAACGATTTTTCTCCAAAACTTAAACACCTTTAGCGAAAAAAAAAACATTTCCAACTCTAGAAGGAGTATCACCACGTCTTCATAAACTTCATGCTGGTGTGTTTAAGAGGGTCTGGTACGAGGCGCTTTTCACCACAATCAATAAATCTAACCTGGACAAAAGCTAAACGATACCGTCCAGCAACTACAGTCCGAAGTGACCAGTGTAGTACTTTCACAGAGCGCTCTTGGAGATTGTTTTGATACTGCAGTTGGAGTTCATCAAGGTTCCCTTCTTAACTCCCACACTTATGAAACATATTCTTAGAAAGTATTGTGACTGACACACCTGACGATAACGTCAACCTAGACAGCCTTGAAGAAAGAATCGTCGTAAACCTTCGTTTTGCAGACAACATCGATAGCATGGTAAGCGGTGGAGAAAAAGAAAAACTCGCTAAGCTGTTGAAAGTTGGATAAACTGAAACAAGATGGTGTCATGGATATCAGTGCCGGCTGACCAAGGCCAGCCACAGCATCACACATCACTACTGCTTTTTTTTTTTTTTTTTCGCGTTCGCAGGCTGATACTCCTGCGGACACTCCCTGTATAGACAGACAAGGATTGAGGATCCCATCTACCCAACAAAGGGAGTGGAGTTTTGTGTGTATGCCCTTTTTTTTTCATCCCGCCATTAAGGCAGCCATACTCCAACTTCGGGGAAGGTGCATGCTATGTATAACGTGTCATCCTGGCCAAAATGGCCTTCTCTTCCGAAAGTTGGTGATGGGATTTTACGTGTGTGCAAGATGTTGTGCGTGCGTTCACATACGGAACCTCAGTATATAGTCTCATTCGAAGGACTGTATGGGGAATGGAGTCAGAACCAATGTTAACTCCGAGGGGAAAGTCCCCCTGTACCGAAACGGCCCCGGCGGAGATTCGAACCCGCAATCCCAAGATTACGGGTCCGGCGCTCTACCACTAAGCTATTCCGGCCCCACTATTGCTATGACTGTCCCATGGACGGAAGCTGGAAACTCTTCAATAGTTCACGTACCTGGGACCCGTCATTAGCTGTGAGGAATCCAAACCAGAAATCCTCCCCCAAAGCATCAAAGACAACATCAGTATTGTCCATACTTATAACACCTGCTTGGAAGGACAACAGAATGTTCATGAAACACAAACCCAGCTCCTATGTGTATATCCCATCCTCCTATATGCATGGACCGTCATCGTGGATCTGAAAAGAAGAATCTAAGCAATAAAAACGAGGTCTTCTTCCTGAAGAACTAAACGCTAGATTTGCTTAATTACATCACTAAATAACAAGTGCACCAAACTATGAACAAACACATGCGGCCCTATGAGGATACACTGACATCAGTATTCACACACAAAAAGTCGGTATAAGTAAGTAACAAGCGCAAGTGGCCTTGCTGAAACAGTCCCTCGGGGATGGAGATGGAGGGAAGACAGAAACATACGGTGGACTGAACAACACAGCAGAATGGACAAGGAACATTCTTTGCAGAGAGCCAAGACGTAACACGCACTGGAAGAGTTGGAGTACCCTGGGTGATTACTTACTCTGTGCCTCGCCTCATTGACTTTTCACGGAGAAGAAGAAGAAGAAGAAGAAGAAGAAGAAGAAGAAGAAGAGGAAAGATTTAAGCGTACAAGAAACAGCCCGTGTCGCTGACGTCCATGACATGACGTTATCATAGTCTCTACTTACACTTTGGTATACGCATACTTATTTGTTTGCTTGTTTGGCTGTTTGTGTGTTTCTTACACACACTTATACACTGCTCGGTGTGTTGTGTTGTGGTGTGTGTGTGTGTGTGTGTGTGTGGGTGTGGGTGTGTGGTGTGTGTATGTGTATGCTGCGCGCGCGCGCGCGCGCGCGCGCGCGTGCGTGCGTGCATGCGTGCGCAGTGAGAATGTGGGGTAGGGGTTCTTTGACATTTTAACAAACCCGTTCGTAACGAGCCACGGCATGTGAGTGAATAAACCATACGATTCTCTCTCTCCTCTCGCTCCTCTCTCTCTCTCTCTCTCCTCTCTCTCTCTCTCTCTCTCCTCCTCTCTCTCTCTCTCTCTACCACTTCGAACACCCTCATTTCTCCCTTGTTGCCACACTTTTCAACCTCACTCTTGCAATTAGTGTATTTTCAGAGACAGGTTATGAGATCCTCGATTGTCAAGACTTGTTGATGCTGCTGGTCGCTCATTATAAACTTCTCGTCATTAGTCTTTCTTCTCTCTTCCGCCCCTTCCTTCGTACCTTTTTATGTTATCCCCCTCCCCTCCCTCGTTCTCCTCATCTTCCTGCCGCTTCTGTTCGTGTTCTTCCTCCTTTTCTTCTTCTTCCTCCTCCCCCTCCTTCTTCCTCCTTCTTCCTCCTTCTCCTTCTCCTCCCTCCCCTTCTCCTCCTCCTCTTTCCCTCCTCCTCCCCTCCTCATCTCATTCGTCTTCTTCTTGTCTTATTTCCTCTCTTTACGTTTCCTACCTGCTTAGTTTTCCATCTGTCTCGAAGTGCAAACAGTGAAAATCTCCTTTTGCTCCGCATCTTTCGCTTTCTCCCCCTCCTGAAGAACATGCTAGTCGTGTTGCGAAACAGGAAGCGAGAAACGCATTGACCAGCTTGAACTCTCTTTTGTGTTGATTACCTGCAAAGGTCCACACGGCAACAGACAAGCATAATTATGTTTACAGCTTTTTGCGCTTCTGATACATGCAAACAAATTCTGTTTGCTCAGTACATCCGGGTCGTTCTATACCATCGGCTTTCACGTTTGTTTTATATATTCCAGTTCGTAGACATTGTTAAAAACAAAAGAAGAAAAAAAAAAGGGGGGGGGGGGGGGGGGGGGGGGGGAGTGCCTGTGTAACCATTGAAAATGCGTATGTCCTTTTAATGACACCTGAGCATATTTCTAATCATTGTGCACGTGTCACATCATATTCATGGAAGGACATCGTTGTAAACATGATTTATTACCGATTTCGGTTAAAAAAAAAAAAAAAAAAAAAGAAAAAAAAAAGAAAGAAGGAAAGAAAATCTGTTTACCAATGCGTTGTTTTTGGACTGGCCAAATGATTTGTATGATTCAGTCGGTCTTTTCTTGAGCCTCCTTGAACGACTAAAAAAAACTAAATATATGATAATAACTTCCCGACAAAAACGGCAAAAAAAATACCTTCAGTCTGCTTTCTATACGCATAGGTAATACAGTCATTCGTGTGAAGGTGATACTCACAAAGTTCTAGATGTTACTATCGACAATAATCTTTTCCTGATCACCCCATATTGATAGTTTATGCAAAAGTGTTTCCCCAAAAGTTATTTCAGCTTCAAAACTTAAAAATTTCCTCGATGTTACAGCTCGAAAGAAAATTCTTTCATGCATTTATTTCATCATTCTATGGATTATGCGTCAACGCTCTATGATCAATGCAGTGAAAACACATTAAAATATCTAAACAGGATCTATAAACGCTCTCTGAAGTTTAAAAGCTAGTAGTTTTGACGACTGAAGGCTACTTAGCGCTGGATATCCTTCCATTATCGTATAAATTACAGTTTAAGAAAAGCAGTTGTGATGTATCGTATAATGAACAGATTTGCTCCTTGTACACTAACCTCACGATTTCCGCGAAATCAGTCGAAATACACGAATAATATTGTAATTAGAAAATCCAGAATTGCTCTTTTTCAGACAAGCCTCGCCAACTCAGCAGGGGGGCCTTGGAACTCCTTACCAAATAACATGAAAGATGAAATAGTATTAGCTCTTTAAATTCAACTTACAAAAAGTTTCTCTTAGCAGGCACTAAAAACTTTTAAAAAGAACACTATGTATTTTAGACATCGTGGATATTCCTCTACAGGGCCATATGATGCGAAAGAAAGAATGCAACAG
>JADBJO010017630.1:0-32500 GCA_016801955.1 Conus betulinus | reverse complement strand
GTGCGCGTGTGCATATACACTCTCTCTGTCTCTCGTCTCTCTCAGAGACACAACAAACACACGCACGCACGCACACACACACCACACACACACACACAACACACACACACACACACACACAACACACACACACACTCTGTCTCGCTCTCTCTCTCTCTCTCTCTCTCTCACTCTCTCATACACACACACACACACACACACACACACACACACACACACACATTTATCGTAGTTCCTTGATCTGTAGATGGAAACTGGTTTGTTTTAAAACAAAGTATGTCAAAAAATATACATTGTATATGTGGTCATAGATTATCAAACTGATCACATTTTTTTTGTGTAACTTAATGAAAAAATTCATTCGTCAAGTCAAGTCAAGTCAAGTAAACTTTATTATCTCAGTTTGAGAAATTAATTTGTGGTCGCACACACACAGCACAAAATAAACAATAATTTTGTCACATTACCCATTTTCTCACATATGACATACATTCATATAAAGGAATTTGGATTTCAATTAAACATCTCCTCGGTTCATAAAATCAATGGACAGGGGAAAAAAACTTTGTTTAAATCTGACACTTCTGCATTTAACCGATCGATATCTTCGTCCTGACTGAAGAAGGTCATACTGATTTGCAAGAACGTGGGTCTGGTCACACGCAATCTTCTTCGCTTTACAAACAACACGGCACCTGTACAGCTCACTCAGACTTTTTTGTTCTCTCACCAACGATTTTTTCCTCCCACGTTCACCACTTTCTCAAGCAACATTTCTACTCTTCACAGTCAACCCCACCATACCAACACATAAATGAGAAAGTTAAAAATTCCAAGAAGCATGAATAAAATGTCCGAAGAATGTCAGTATTCACATGAAATGATCGCAGCTTGCGAAGACAATATAATCTGGTTTGACATTTTTTGTGGACATACTCAACATGGGATTTAAATTCAGCTTATTATCTATAAAAGTTCCTAAATATTTGTATGATTCAAACACGTTTCTACTTCAGCACCTTTGATAAAAAGCAGTGGTACAGCTTTTGGATTCTTTCTAAAATCAATCAACATTTCTTTCACTTTTGTTACATTCAGATCAAGATAGTTATGATCGCACCAGTCAACAAATCTTTGAACTCCTGGAAGTAAACAGTGTGTGTGTGTGTGTGAATGAGTGAGTGTGCAATGTGGGTGTGTGTGTGTGAGTCATGTGTGAGCAGTGTGTGTGTGTGGTGTGTGTGTGTGGCTGTGTGTGTGTGTGCGCGCAGCATGTGAATGAGTGTGTGTGTGTGTGAATGAGTTAGTGTGCATGTGTGTGTGTAGTGAGTTAGACATGTGTCTGTGTGTGTTGTGTGCTGCGCGTGCGTGTGTGTGTGTGTGTTGTGTGTGTGTGTGTGTGTGCGTGTGTGTGTGTGTGTCCACACTTGGGGGGAGGAGATTCTTATGCCAGTTTGATAACACAGGACGTATTCATTCAAGAGGGAAATAGCTACGAGAGAAGAGAGAGAGAGGATGAGAGAGTGAGTATCGATGAGAGAGAGAGAGAGAGAGAATGACAAGACAATGATTTTTTTTATTTATAACACGCGTTAAAGTATTAGTTTAGCTATTTTAATCTTTGCTATACTGGTCTATGGAAAAACTAGTACTACATGATACAACCATTAGGCATAAAAAGCCCATAGGATCACAAACAAACTCCAACCAAACAACTAGAGAGAGAGAGAGAGAGAGAGAGAGAGAACCAGGTATAAAAACATAATGACAAGAATATAGCAAGATTAAGCATTATAGCGGGCAAGAACTCTTGAATATTGTGTTTTTATTTGATTTTATTTTTATTTTGCTGTCCATCTTCGTGCCACCTCGGTGGTATTGCACCCACACTGCTCATTCTGACTCCCCATCAACAGCCACACCCCTGTCAGTCCCACTGCAGCCCCAGAACCAGCAATCCACACAGAGCAGTCAGTGTCAAGTTGTCAAGAGGGGCAACCACTGGAGGAGACATGCACTGCTGCGAGTCACTTCGGTTGTGTTCAGGGGGCCTGTTCTGATCCAGCATATGCAGGACCACCTTCTAAGGCCCCTACTGACACAATAATTGCTTAGTTGCGGAGCCAGTGTGGGTGAGCTGTCCCTCCGGAGGGGTCGCCACCACGTCCATCCAACGACAGCCCCCATGGACTCACCAATACCAGTGACCCTGACAGAACCGAAAACAAGGTCACAGACGTGGAGAGGACATCGAAACTGAGGTCACCATGAGAGCAGGGCATGAAGGGCCAAATTTGAGACTTTTTTTTATGCTGATCGATGAGAATGAGGGTGATTAAGATGATGCTAGAGATTTCTATTCCAGTCTGAGACTGCATGACAGGGCTGTACTGTATGCTTCCTTTTCATAATATATCCCGGGTGTCAACAGGCCCGAGAGATACAGACACCTGCAGTGTTGGTTTTAGGAAATTTGAGCAACACTCTCAGAAACGCATCCATTAAATGGATGAAACTCGACTGTGTGGTCCCAGTCTTTTCAACTGAGCCTGTAACAAACTCAGCTCTGGGTAGGAGCCGGTCGGGAGTAGAAAAATCCCACATGATTCTGATGGGAATCAAACCCATGACCTCCCCAGCCGGGAGTCCGCGACGCTAACCACTTCACCAATGTGGTTGGTATATTGTGCATTTCAAGGACAAAATACTTTAAATAATTGTCAGGGTTATTGTTGTTGAGGAGTTGTAAAAATTAGTTAGCACATAAGGTGTTTGAAACCATGGTGCTTGAAGGTTGATATGCATTGGTATTGTTTGACTCAGATTGTGAGTTTCTCTGAGAGGAACCTGAATATGTTTAACCAGGTTTTAAGAAGTCAGTTCTTGGAACAAGGGTAGGGCCTTGGGTAGGAACCTAGAGGAATTGATTGAAAATATGTGAATTAATGTTGAGGATGCTTTTCCTGGTACAGTCTTGTACATTGACTCATTGTTGTAGTTAGTCTAGTCCTTGATTTAGGGGAGACTTTGAACCTTTGTATTGGAGGACTCCAGGAAACGGTGCGCGTTGTGGAAGGACTGGTTTTTGAATGCCTGTTTGTGTAAGGTCAGCAATAGTGTTCCAGCATATTGGTGCTGGTTTGAATGCCTGTTTGTGTAAGGTCAGCAAATAGTTCCAGCATATTGGTGCTGGTTTGAATGCCTGTTTGTGGTTAGGCTCAGCAATCTTTCCATCATATTGGTGCTGGTTTGAATGCCTGTTTGGTTAGGCTCAGCAATCTCTTTCCATCATATTGGTGCTGGTTTGAATGCCTGTTTGGTTAGGCTCAGCAATCTTTCCATCATATTGGTGCTGGTTTGAATGCCTGTTTGTGTATAGGTCAGCAATAGTTCCAGCTGTTGGTGCTAGGACAGTCCTAGGGTAGAAACATGTCAGTGTATTACTAATCAAGAGATAAAGGAAAAAGCTCGCATAAGTGAAAATCAAGGATGGTTTTATTTTGGAGAGTTTGATAGACTTTCTGTTAAATTCTTTTGGACAGAGAGAGTACTGTAAGACTGCCAGTGGCATATGATATGAAGAGGTCTCACAGTATGTTCACAAATGATATCCTCATCATGTAACAATGACATATGATATGAAGAACTCGCACACTATGTTCGCAAATGATATCATCATCATATAAACAATGACATATGATATGAAGAACTCGCACACTATGTTTGCAAAATGATATCATCATCATATAACAATGACATATGATATGAAGAACTCGCACACTATGTTCACAAATGATATCATCATCATATAACAATGACATATGATATGAAGAACTCACACACTATGTTCACAAATGATATCATCATCATGTAACAATGACATATGATATAAAGAGGTCTCACACCAGACTGAGGTGATGCACTGTCAACCTGTTGGTGTAGACCTCTACCAGACTGACTGAGGTGGTCCACTGTAAGCCTGTTGGTGTAGACCTCTACCAGGATTGAGGTGGTGCACTGTCAACCTGTTGGTATAGGCCTCTACCAGGATTGAGGTGGTCCACTGTCAGCCTGGCTGGTGCTGTGGATACAACCTCACTTAACTACAGGAAGGAAGAGAACACTGTATCAAGCAAAACAATTGAATTCTGTTAGAGACACAGCTCCAAACATAACAGGGAAGCTGCTTCTGTCAACAAATTACCTTTCTCTTCTGTGTGTCCGTGTGTGTGTGTGTGTGTGTGTGTGTGGTGTGTGTGTGTGTGAGATATGTATACATGTATGTGCCCCACACATACACACTCATGCTCGTGTTCTTGCAGAAAACAAGCATGCACATGGACACATGCATGTATGCACTCGTACACACTGACGCACAAACACACACATTCTGTTTGTCTGTTTCCTTCTCTTTTTCTGACTGCTCTCTCTCTCTCTCTCTCTCTCTCTCTCTCTCTCTCTCTCTCTCTCTCTCTCTCAGCTTGCTCTCTGTCTGTCTCTGTCTCACACACACACACACACACACACACACACACACACACACACACACACATACACACACACACACACACACACACACACACACACACACAAACACACACACACACATTTGAAATTTTAAATCACCATCCTAAAAGTAAAGGGAAAAAGAACAAGCTCTCCTTGTTTGTTTAAACAATGAAAATGAGAACTTGTCAGCTGGGCTCCACATACATGGTCCTGGCCTTCTCCCTCTCTCTGTTTCGATTGCCCACTGTCTTCCCTTTGCTATTCCCCATCCATCTGATCTGTTGCCGTTGTGCTGACAGCCAAGGATGGCCTATGTCTGCAGTATTGATTGTGTCTGCTGCTGTAGAACCACCTGCTCTGTCATTAATTAAACAGTTGATGGCCTAGTATGTCACACGCACACAAAGACACCCAGGATATGTACAGCTGATGATCAGGATGACACACAGGCAGACACGCAGGATATGTACAGCAGTGAGAAGAGAGGGTGGTGGAACTGTTGCAGTGAGAGGAATGGAGAAGAGAGGGGATGTGGAATTGGTGCAGTGAGAAGAAGAGAGGGATGGTGGAATTGGTGCAGTGAGATGAATGGGAAGAGAGGGAGGGATGGTGGAATGGTTGCATTAAGAAGAGAGGGGGATGGTGGAATTGTTGCATTAAGAAGAGAGGGATGGTGGGAATTGGTGCAGTGAGAAGAGAGGGATGGTGGAATTGTTTCAGTGAGAGGAATGGAGAAGGAGGGCATGGTGGAATTGGTGCAGTGAGAAGAGAGGGATGGTGGAACTGGTGCAGTGGAGGAGAGGGGAGAAGAGAGGGATGGTGGAATTGTTTCAGTGAGAGAGGAATGGAGAAGAGAGGGATGGTGGAATTGTTGCAGTGAGAGGAGTGGAGAAGAGAGGGATGGTGGAACTGTTGCAGTGAGAGGAATGGAGAAGGGAGAGAAGGATGGTGGAATGGTGGGCAGTGAGAGGAATGGAGAAGAGAGGCATGGTGGAACTGTTGCAGTGAGAGGAATGGAGAAGAGAGGGATGGTGGAATTGGTGCAGTGAGAAGAGAGAGATGGTGGAATTGTTGCAGTGAGAGGAATGGAGAAGAGAGGGATGGTGGAATTGGTGCAGTGAGAAGAGAGGGATGGTGGAATTGGTTGCAGTGAGAGGAATGGAGAAGAGAGGGATGGTGGAACTGGTGCAGTGAGATGAATGGAGAAGAGAGGGATGGTGGAACTGTTGCAGTGAGAGGAATGGAGAAGAGAGAGGGGTGGAACTGGTGCAGTGAGAGGAATGGAGAAGAGAGGAGGGATGGTGGAACTGGTGGCAGTGAGAAGGAGAGGGATGGTGGAACTGGAGCAGTGAGAGGAATGGAGAAGAGAGGATGGTGGAACTGGTGCAGGTGAGAAGAGAGGGATGGTGGAATTGGTGCAGTGAGATGAATGGAGAAGAGAGGGATGGTGGAATTGTTGCAGTGAGATGAATGGAGAAGAGAGATGGTGGAACTGGTGCAGTGAGATGAATGGAGAAGAGAGGGATGGTGGAACTGGTTGCAGTGAGAGGAGTGGAGAAGAGAGGGATGGTGGAATTGTGTGCAGGGAGAGGAGTGATGGAGAAGAGAGGGATGGTGGAACTGTTGCAGTGAGAGGAATGGAGAAGAGAGAGATGGTGGAACTGTGGCAGTGAGAGGAGGGAGAAGAGAGAGATGGTGGAACTGTTGCAGTGAGAGAGGAGTGGAGAAGAGAGAGAGTGTCAGTGTTCACACTGGTCTGTGTGAACATCGTGTTGTAATGGACATGGTGTTGGTGATGGATATGGTGTTGGTGACATGGTGTTGGTGATGGATATGGTGTTGGTGACATGGTGTTGGTGATGGACATGGTGTTGGTGATGGATATGGGTGTTGGTGACATGGTGTTGGTGATGTGTACTGGTGTTGGTGATGGACATGGTGTTGGTGACATGGTGATGGACATGGTGTGGTGACATGGTGTTGGTGATGGACGTGGTGCTGGTGACATGATGTTGGTGATGGACATGGTGTTGCTGCTGGACATGGTGTTGCTGATGGACATGGTGTTGGTGACGTGGTGTTGGTGGTGGACATGGGTGTGGATGTGGTGACATGATGTTGGAGATGGACATGGTGGTAGTGACATAGTGTTGGGTGATGGACATGGTGTTGGTGACATGGTGTTGGTGATGGACATGGTGGTGGTGACATGGTGTTGGTGATGGACATGGTGTTGGTGACATGGTGATGGACATGGTGTTGGCAATGGACATGGTGTTGGTGACATGGTGTTGGTGAATGGACATGGTGGTGGTGACATGGTGTTGGTGATGGACATGGTGTTGGTGATGGGTGGGCAACTCAAAGCACTGGGGACGAAAACAAGTTTTCAAGTTCTTTTTCAACAGTGTATAACTGATTGCAGACTGTGTGTGACCATATTCACAATGGTGGCAGCTTGATATCCATAAGAGGTTTTGTATCGTGCATGAAAATGAACTTTGATGTTGAATGCAGGTCAAAACTGTCAGTGAGTAATCACAACCCTCTCCCCACACTGGCAAAGACTACAGGAGGAGGCAAGACTAAAAATCAACGTGGGATAATGTGAACATGATGTATCAGTCCTTACCAAATCAACATGGGATGTTATGTATCAGTCCTTACCAAATCAACATGGGATGTTGTGAACATGATGTATCAGTCCTTACCAATCTCTTACCAAATCAACATGGGATAATGTGAGCATGATGTATCAATCCTTACCCAAATCAATATGGGATGTTGTGAACATGATGTTATCAGTCCTTACCAATCTCTTACCAAATCAACATGGGATGTTGTGAACATGATGTATCAATCCTTACCAATCTCTTACCAAATCAATATGGGATATTGTGAACATGATGTATCAGTCCTTACCAATCTCTTACCAAATCAATATGGGATATTGTGAACATGATGTATCAATCCTTACCAATCTCTTACCAAATCAACATGGGGATGTTGTGAATATGATGTATCAGTCCTTACCAAATCAACATGGGATGTTGTGAACATGATGTAGCAGTCCTTACCAAATCAATATGGGATTTTGTGAAATGTGAACCAAACCCAACATGGGATTTCAGCGCTTACCAAATACCTTAAACCAGTATGGGATGTGTGAACATGATGTATCAGTCCTTACCAAATCAACATGGGATGTTGTGAACATGATGTATCAGCGCTTACCAAACCAACATGGGATGTTGTGAACATGGTGTATCAATCCTTACCAAATCAACATGGGATATTGTGAATATGTTGTATCAGTCCTTACCAAATCAATATGGGATATTGTGAATATGATGCATCAGTCCTTACCTTCTATCCAGTGTGCTGTCCCCCCTTCCACCAACCACTTCACATTTGTCAGTGTGCTGGTTTTCACCATTGACACACCCTCCCTTTCTCTGTGTGTGTTTGTGTGTGTGTGTGTGTGTGTTGTGTGTGTGTGTGTGTGTGTGTGTGTGTGTGTGGTGTGTGTGTGTGTGTGTGTGTGCACAGCATATATGTGTGTGCATATCTATGTTTGTGCACATTGTCTTTATTATGTGTGCATACACAATACACAAATATCTGTATGTGGACACTGTGTGTGTGTGTGTGTGTGTGTGTGTGTGTGTGTGTGTTGTTGTGTGTGTGTGTGTTTATTGTGTGTGTGTGTGTGTGTGTGTGTGTGTGTGTGTGTGTGTGTGTGTGTGTGTGTGTGTGGCATGCACCGGTGTGTATGTGTGTGTGTGTGTGATCATTTATACCATGTGTGTGGATGTGTATGTGCTGGTGTGTGTGTGTGTGTATGTAATGTGTACATATGGTGTTTGTGTTTGCACACATACATGTGTCTTTGTAGCATTTGAATTTTTCATTTCTATATATATATATACATGGGGCAGTATGTATGTGCACGTGCACTGCACTTGTGTGTGTCTGTGTCTGTGTGTATATACAAGCGTGTGCATTGTACATGTGTGATACAGACCATGAAATGAAAATGCCCTGACGTAAAAGGGAATGAGTGGACCATCTGTGGCCACTATTATCAGACACATACAGATAATGTAAGGCCAACATGTTGCCATTGTGTTTTCTCTTCAAATCCGGACGCCTGTTATCAGATAGGCTCAGCCAGCTTCCTTTGTTAGTTAAATATCCACTGTCTCCAGCCACCAGCCAACTAAATGGTGGAATCATCCCATTGCCAACTCTGCCAAGACTCCTAGAGATTGGGGCAGACTCATACTGGACCTTTGCAATGACAGACACAAATGACCAAACACATGTCAACTGAAAATAAGACTTTGAATCTTTCAGGACCATCTCTTTCTACTGTAAATGCATGTCCACTGAAAAGTGCGTAAAGTGGAGAGTCCATATAGACGTGGATGTGTATGCACCAGTATGTGTGTGTGTGTGTGTGTGTGTGTGTGTGTGGTGTGTGTGTGTGTGTGTGTGTGTGTGTAAACCAGACAACCCTCACCCCACAGTAACCAGGTAACCCCTCACCCACAGTAAACACGGTAACCCCTCACCCACAGTAAACACAAAACCACTCACCCCACAGGGTAAACAGGCAACCCCCAGGGTCAGTCCCCAGGGTAAACAGGCAAACAGCCCTCACCTCACAGTAAACAGGCAACCCCTCATCCTACAGTAAAAGCAGGCAATCGTTCACCTCACAGTAAACAGGCAACCCCTCACCCCACGGTAAGCAAGCAGCCCCCTCACCCCACAGTAAACAGGCAACCCCTCACCCCACATGCACAGTAAACAGGCAACCCCACATCCCTACAGGCACAGTAACAGGTAACCACCACAGTAACCCCTCACCCCACAGTAAACAGGTAACCCCTCACCCCACAGTAAAACAGGTAACCCCTCACCCACAGTAAACAGGCAACCCCTCACCCCACGGTAGCAATGGTCGACCCCGGTACGCAAGCAAAGCAGCACCCTCACCCACAGTAAACAGGCAACCCCTCACCCCACAGTAACCAGGCAACCCCACATCCTACAGGCACAGTAAACAGGTAACCCCTCACCCCACAGTAAAACAGGCAACCCCTCACCCCACAGTAAACAGGCAACCCCTCACCCCACGGTAAGCAAGCAGCCCCTCACCAACCCCACAGTAAACAGGTAAACCCCTCACCCCACAGTAAACAGGTAAACCCCCCTCACCCCACAGTAAACAGGTAACCCCTCACCCCACAGTAAGCAGGCAACCCTCTCACCCCACAGTAAGCAGGCAACCCCTCACTCTACAGTAAATAGGCAACCCCTCACCCACAGTAAGCAGGCAATCCCTCACTCTACAGTAAACAAGTAACCCCTCACCCCGCAGTAAGCAGGCAATCCCTCCACTACAGTAAACCAGGTAACCCCCTCACCCAACAGTCAGTAAACAGGTAACCCCTCACCAACAGTAAACAGGTAACCCCTCACCCCACAGTAAACAGGTAACCCCTCACCCCACCGTAAACAGGTAACCCCTCACCCCACAGTAAAACAGGCAACCACTCACCCCACAGTAAGCAGGCAGCCCCTCACTCTACAGTAAATAGGCAACCCCTCACCCCACAGTAAGCAGGCAATCCCTCACTCTACAGTAAACAGGCAACCCCTCACCTCACATTAAACAGGCAATCTCTCACCCACAGTAAGCAGGTAATCCCTCATTCTACAGTATACAGGCAACCCCTCACCCCACAGTAAAGTAAACAGGCACCTCTCACCCCACAGTAAGCAGGCAAACCCCTCACTCTACAGTAAACAGGCAACCCCTCACCCCACATGCACAGTAAACAGGCAACCCATCACCCCACAGTAAACAGGGAACCCCACAGTAAACAGGCAACCCCTCACCCCACACTAAACAGGCAATCCCTCACCCCACAGTAAATAGGCAACCCCTCACCCCACAGTAAACATGTTAGCCCTCACCCCACAGTAAACAGGCAAATCCTCACCCACAGTAAACATACATCACAGGTAGATTTGAGATCAGCATATACATGTCCAGGATTTGTAAAAATGCAGGAGAGTGTTTGCCTGCCGTGGTGACCTGAGGGTCATTGGGTGAGAGGAGTCAGGGACGGGTGGGGGGGGGGGGGGGGGGGGGGGGGGGGGGGGGGGGGAGGCAGTATTGGGAAAGAAAGGGGAAGGGGAACGAGAACACCTATGTGACATCAGTGGTATGTGACCGTGAGTTGTCATGGGTGGACAGTTCTTCTGGTGTGACTCATACATCAGTTTAACTCTTTCCTCCCTGTGCCAACCCCTCATCCAGCGAACACGGCCCACAAATGCCCACTTGCACAATCCTTGAGGTTGAAGCATGGATTTGAATCCATTTCACGACCCGTCCGAATCTAACCTACATAACAAAGGGAATTCACGACTGTGATTCGAACCTTACCACTGTACTTAACATAAACGACACTTGGGAGTTGGGGGGGGGGGGGGAGGGGGGGGGGGGGGGGGGGGGGGAGCCGGTGTATTTGAAGCTATTCATTTTTATGGTCATGTGCTGCATTGTATGTGCTAAATGTGAATAGTTCGGTGACTTGGTTGTCACTGTTCTCTCCGGCACCCCAAGCCAGTGAAATACTGTCACAGTGGAGGCAAGGATCAGAGTGATGAACTCATGGTGGACATCTGAACAAAGAACCTCCATGAATGTCACACTGAGGCAAGATCAGATGAACTCAGAATGGACATCTGAACAAAGAACTCCCATTAATGTCACACTGAGGCAAGATCAGATGAACTCATAACGGACAATCTGAACAAAGAACGCCATTAAGTCACACTGAGGGCAAGGATCCAGATGAACTCATAATGGACAATCTGAACAAGGAATTCCATTAATGTCACACGGGAGGCAAGGATCAGATGAATCAATGGACAATCTGAAACAAGAACTCCATTAATGGTCACCACTGACAGGCAAGGATCAAGATGAAACTCATAATGGACAATCTGACAAAAGAACTCCATTAATGTCACACTGAGGCAGGATCAGATGAACCTCAGAATGGACAATCTGAACAAAGAACTCCATTAATGTCACACTGTAGGCAGAGTGTCAGAAGAATTGATAGTGGACCAGTCTGACAAAAGAAACTCCATTTAATGTCACAGTGAGGCAAGGGTCAGATGAAACTCATAGTGGACAATCTGAACAAAGAACGCCATTAATGTCACACTGAGGCAAGGCGTCAGATGAACTCATGAATGGACAATCGGAACAAGGAACTCCATTATGTCACACTGAAGCAGAGGATCAGATGAACTCATAATGACAATCTGAACAAGGAAATTCCATTAATGTCACACTGAGGCAATGATCAGAGAACTCATAATGGACACTCTGAACAAAGAACTCCATCCATGCACATGCAAATGAATTGGCATGGTTCAGGTTACTTTGTTTGACAATGATATGGTCCCACCTAGTAAAGTTGATGAAGGGATGAAGAATATGTGTAGCTCCTAGTCTTTGTATGCCTGGATTAGTCAACACATTGAAATCAATGTGATATTAAAAAAAAAAAAAAAATCTGATTCTGAAGCCGTGTCCTTTTTTGAGTCACCATACAAAGATTTACAGTGTGAGTAAGCACTCCAATCTTGCAACTGCACTCAAAAAGCAATCTGGGAGGCGATACATGATTATAGCCAGTGTTTGGACTAGGGTTAAAGGGAGTTAATTAAAGCCATTGAGGGTTGGAAAAATTCAGTCAGTCATGTCAGACAAGGGTCCCACTCCACTGAGAGAATTCACCATCCCATTGCTGCACATCCACCGTATGTCATATGTTTGTGGCTGTGTTGAATTCTGAATGCATCTCTGTTAGCCACCACCCATCCATCTTGCCCCACCCCATTGATGAATTAAAAAGTGCAGAGAATAAGAAATGCCGTAAAGAGATATATATTTGGATTGAGTGAGAGAGAGAGACAGACTGAGGAGGTATGGGATGTGGAAGTTTTGTGTAATTGTGTGTGTGTGTGTGTGTGTGTGTGTGGGTGTGTGGTGTGTGTTCGTTTAAATAATCCCCTTTGTAGGTTTATTGATTGTCTACGCTATTGTACAAGTGGACTTCTGTGCATCATCACTCCTCTTTCTCACGGATCAGTGGATTGGCCTTATGTCATCTGCACTGGATTTACTCAGATATTAACCGGTTCTCTTTGCACTAAGCAATAGCATAATGTGAACAGTCAGTATGAGAGAGGGAGAGGAAGAGCGGTGGGAGACAAGATAGAGAGAGAAGAGATAGAGAAGGAGAGAGAGAGATCGAGAGAGAGAGCATATGGGTGTTGGAACATGCATGTCCGATTTGCATGTGGTTGTTTTGCTGTCACAAGACCTGGTGAATGCGTTCCTTCAATCAAGGTCCGCCTTGAGGATTTTAACGTTGACCCACTTTACCTCATTATTCAGCACCTGTTGCTTGACACAACTAGATCTTGGACATCACTAGCTGTATAATTAGCTGTTGTCTCTATGGTCCTTCTTCGTTCTGTCACTCTGTCTGTCTGTCTGTCTCTCTGTCCTCTGTCTCTGTCTCTGTCTGTTTTTTTTTTTTTTAATTTGTCTCTTTCTCTCACTGGTCTGTCTGTCCTGGCATGTCTGTCTGTCTGATCTGTCCTTTCTCTCTCTCCTATGATCCCTCCTCCCATCTCTCTCCTCAAATCTCTCTCTCTCTCCTCTCTGCTCGCTCTCTCTCTCTCTCCTTTCCCCTTTCTCTCTTCTTCTTCCTGTTTCCCATACCGCGTGGTTCCTTCGTTCCAACCCGATTCTTCCCGTCCGTTCCTTTCTCTCTTCTTCTTTCCTTTCTTCTTCCTTCGTTCTTCTTTGCTGCTGCTGCTGCTGCTTCTGCTATCTTCTTCTTCTGCTACTTCTTCTTCCTGCTACTTCTTCTTCTCTCTGCTGTTGCTGTTTCGTGCTGCGTCTCCTCCTCTCCTGAACTCCCGCCCTTCACCACCTTCTCCCCAACCACACACACACCCACCACACACACACACACACACACAGCACATGCACCGCACCATGGGACAGCACAGGACTGCACACTGTAAACACCCTGATCTGACAGGACAGGATGCATTGTATTTGTAAAACCCCTGATCCACCGAACAAGGACTGCACTTTAAACCACCTGATCAGACTGACTGCATTGTAACACCCTGTGATCGTGACAGAACGGACTGCACTGTAAACACCTGATCTGACAGGACAGGACTGCACTGTAAAACACCTGATCTGACAGGACAGGACTGCACTGTGGAACACCCTGATCTGACAGGAGACAGGACTGCACTGTCAACCACCCTGATCTGACAGGACAGGACTGCACTGTAAACACCCTGATCTGACAGGACAGGACTGACTGTAAATACCCTGATCTGACAGGACAGGACTGCACTGTAAAACACCCTGATCTGACAGGACACTGCAACTGACACCCTTATCAGACAGGACTACTGTAAACACCCTGATCTGACAGGAACAGGACTGCACTGTAAAACACCCTGATCTGACAGCGGGGGGGGACTGACTATTTGTAACACCCTGATCTGACAGGACAGGACCGCACTGTAAACACCCTGATCTGACAGGACAGGACTGCATTGTAAACACCCTGATCTGACAGGGACAGGACTGCACTGTAAACACCCTGATCGGACAGGACAGGAATGCACTGTAAACACCTGAGCTGACAGGACAGACTGCATTGTAAACACCCTGATGCTGAACAGACAGGACGGCACTGTAAACACCCTGATCTGACAGGACAGGAATGCACTGTAAAACACCCTGATCTGACAGGACAGGACTGCACTGTAAACACCCTGATCTGACAGGACAGGACTGCACTGTAAACACCCTGATCTGACAGGACAGGACTGCACTGTAAACACCCTGATCTGACAGGACAGTGACTGCACTGTAAACCACCCTGATCTGACTGGACAGGACTTATCCCACTGCTACACCTGAATCGGACTGGACATGACTCTCGCACTTTAAACACACCCTGACTGACAGGACAGGACTGGAGAGTAAACCAACCCTGACCTGACCAGGACAGGACTGCAACTGTCAACCACCCTGATCTGACCGGTGACAGGATGCATTGTAAACACACCCTGATCTGACAGGACAGACTGCACTGTGCAACACCCCTGATCTGACTGGACAAGACTGCACTTTAAACACCTGATCTGACAGGACAGGACTGTACTGTAACACACCCTGACCTGCCAGGACAGGAACTGCAACTGCTGTCCCACCCTGATCTGACAGGACAGGAATGCATTGTAAACACCCTGATCTGACAGGACAGGACTGCAACTGTCAACACCCTGATCTGACTGGACAAGACTGCACTTTAACACCCTGATCTGACAGGACAGGACTGTACTGTAACGACCCTGTCCTGACAAGACAGGACTGCACTGTAAACACCCTGATCTGACAGGACGGCATTGTAAACACCCTGATCTGACAGGACTGCACTGTAAACACCCTGATCTGACAGGACAGGACTTCACTGTAAACCCCCGTGACTGACAGGACTTGCAGGACACCCTGATCTGGGTTTAATGACAGTACTGCACTGTAACACCCTGATCTGACAGGACAGGACTGCACTGTAAACCCCCTGATCTGACAGGAAAGGACTGCACTGTAAACACCCTGATCTGACAGCTACAGGACTGCACTGTAAACACCCTGATCGACAGGACAGGACTGCAAATTGTAAACCACCCTTAAACACACTGACTCGACATGACAGGACTGCACTGTAAACACCCTGATCTGACAGGAAGGAACTGCACTGTAAACACCCTGATCTGACAGGACAGGACGGCACTTAATATAACACCCTGATCTGACAGGACAGACTGCATTGTAAACCACCCTGATCTGACAGCAAGGACTAGCACTGTAAATGCACCCTGATCTGACAGACATGCCTGCATTTGTAAACACCTTGAACTGACGTGTATGGAGATTTTGTTTTAAACCTGATAATGCAGAACAGGATTGGACTGCATAGACCCTGTATTCTGTCATCAGCAGACTAATTGCAGAAACCTTGGTGGGAGCATAGATGTATTCTGTTAGCAGCAGAATAATGACAGAAAACCTGGTGGACCATAGGTGTTATTCTGTTCATCAGCAGAATAATGGTCAGTTTAATGTGGGGCAGCCTAGGTGTATGTCTGTCCTCAGCAGAATAATGGCCAGAAACCTCGATGGAGCATAGTGATTCGTGCATCAGAGAATATTGCAGAAACCTTGGTTGAGCATAGATGTACGGTCTGTCATCAGGACAATGTTTGAAACCTGTGTGTGGTTTCATAGATGTATGTCTGTCAGCAGAGAATAATGCAGAACCTTGAGTGTGAGCAGGCGAGTATTCTGCTCCTCCCCCACGTGGTGTGTATAGTGTATCCCGCACAGAAAAACCTTGGTGGAGCGCTAGAGATGTGACCAGGAATTTTCTGACCAAGGTAATGGACTGCATGCATCCCTTATAATGGACTCTGTCTAATTCTAAACTCCTCTCTCTCGCCGCTCTATCTTCTTCGCTGTACCTCTCAGTCGGACAAGCATGTTGGCAAGCTCTGTAAACCGCGTATGTGTGTTTGTGCAGCTTGTGTGCGTGTGTGTGACCTGGGTGTGTGCAGAGTGTCAGAGTGCACTTGCATTCCCATGTGTATATGCCAGCATTGTATACTTCGCTAAACATTCACAGATGAATTGTTGACTGTTTGTTCTAAACGCAGTAACGCTCACGTGACTCCTTCCCCAATCTGGATGCATGTGTGTGCACTTCCTATTCGTGCTGACCCCCTAGTGTGTGTGTGTCATGTGATTTATGCGCCCAGCTGCATGAGTGTCTTGTAGTTCAGTCGGTGTGACCCACTTGGTTTAAAGATTATTGTCTGCCTTCGTCCTGAGAGAACATGACCTCGTCTGAGTTCTGTGTGTGTCCCTTTTCCATTCTGTGTTGTTTCGCATGAATATGTTGTTTCAGCTCCATGACGATCGTATGATTTTCAGAGTCCAGGGTGCTGGCCATGGTTTGATTATATGTTCGGTCCATTGAAGCTGATGAGTCTGCTCAGTGTTGTGCCATGGCCTTGGCATTGGGAGTGCCTGGCCGTAGCATTCCGACTATGAGAGTCCGAGTCTCCAGCTGGGTTTGCGCATCCACTTATGGTTGATTATGCAGCACTGGTCCACATGAAGCTGACACATGTGATGACACACACAGTGGGTCCGCACACACACAGAGCACAACTTCCACAATGACCACAGAAAACAATGAGGGCGATTAGTGAAACACAGCGTGAAAATGGTTGTTAGATTATCTTAAGCTGGTAAGAGAATGATGACTTAACCAGACAGAGACAGTAAGCGATATTAAGTTTGTGCCGGCATAAATGCTTTAAGTCAGGCCCCGTCCTTTTCAAAACCACCCCATCCATTGAACTTCGTGTATGAAGATTTTGTTTTTTCATAGAATAATGCAGAAACTTGAGCATGGTGTTTCGATACACAAGAAATAATGCAAAACTTGGTGGAAGCATAGATGTATTTCTGGTTTATCAGCAAGAATGTGCAGAAACCTTGGTGAGCATATCGTGTATTCTGTCGATCAGCTCGATAATGCAGAAAACTTGGTGGAGCATAGGTGTATTCTGTCATCAGCACATAATGCAGAAACCTCGTGGCGCAAAGTGTACATTCTGCGCGATTCAGCAGAAGATTGCAGAAACACTTGGTTTGAGCAGTAGTGTATTCGCTCATCAGCACAAGAATGCAGAAACCTTCATGGTGGAGCATAGGATGTATTCTGTCATCCAGCAGAATAATGCAGAAACATTGGTGCATCAGAGATTAGTCTGTCATCAGCAGAAACTAATGCAGAAACCTTGGTGGAGCAGAGATGTGAAGACATTTTCTGAAGGTTAATGGAATGATCACCCCTAATGCCTCCGTACACAACGACAGGTCTTGCCCTTCTACTCTTGGTTTCAGTTGGAAGCCAGTTGAGCTCTGTACGGTAGTGTTTGGCAGCATGGTTATGTACCTGTTCATCACGAGGTTCGAGGAGTTTCCATTATTAGCCCCGCAGGATGGTGAATGGCAAGATCTTGTCCTGGATTAACGAAACTCAGTGAACCCGACTTGCCTCCCATTGTGACAGTATCAGTGAATGGAGCTGAGTCTCTTGAGGTCAAGTGTGTGCCATGTTTGATTATTTTTTTGGTCCTTTGAGCTACCGATCCTGAGTTCGTGTGTGCCAGTGTTTGAGCCCCTACTCGCTTCGTCTCATTGAGCATGAATGAGTCCAGACGTCCAACTGTGTGCCATGGTTTGATTAGATGTTGGTCCAATGAGCTGATGAGTCCTGAGTTTCAGTGTGTGATCTTGATTGCTTATAATGTTGGTCCTTGAGCTGATGATTCTGAGTTTCAGTGTGTGCCATGGTTGGATGATGTGTTTTGGTCCATTTGAGCTGATGAGTGTTTCCCCTGAGCGTTTCATTACGTGCCATGGTTTGATTATTTACGATTGGTCCATTGAGCTGAGGAGATCTTAGTTCAGTGTGTCCGCCTGGTTTGATTCTTTGTTGGTCCATTGAGCTGATTACTTCTGAGTTCAGTGGTACCATGGTTTAATCGCGATTATATGTTTGTCCATTGAGCTGGATGAGGTCTGAGTTTCAGTGATGTGCCTGGTTTGATTCTGTGTTGGTCCAGTGAGCTGAAGGTCTGAGTCTCCAGGTTGTGCCATGGTTTGAAGATTATTTGAATGGTCCAATACAGAGCTGATGAGTCTGCTGTGTCAGTTTTCCCATGGTTTTGATTATATGTTGGTTCCATTAGGGATGCGTGACAAAGTAAAAGCCCAAGGAGCGGCATGAACCAACACACGGACGGTTTGAAAAGAGGGTAGGAAACCGTTCCTGTGCCCCTTCCTAGGATAACTCTTTTTCTTACCCTGACTTGGATCCCAAACCCCTTTTACTGGCTTGATGTCCCACTCCTCTCTCCTCTTTTTTTTCTTTCCTTTTCACGCCTGCCCCATTCCACCCCCTTGTCTACTTCAGCTTTTTTTCTTTTTCCCCCCTTTTGCGCCCCTTCTCCCTCCTCCCTCCTCCCTTTTTTCTCCCCCTTTTTCCTCAAGACATCCATTCCATTTTTTTCAACGGTTTTTCTCTGAAGAGTGAGAAAGATAAGATAAGGTTTGCTTATAGACCATTGACCGCGAAGGCCAAGCATCAGGGGCCTGTCTGTAGAGTGAAGGAGCAGGCTTGTGGTGTAAAATATAATGGAAGGAGTGAAGGGTGTTGGTAGGAAAGAGGGGCAACAGAAGTATGGAGGGGGAAGGTAGGAAAGGCTGAGGGAAGGAGGGGTTTTCAAGTGAGATTGTGCTCTGCTCTTTTATGCTCACTCAACTGTGACTGCCAGGGCTCGTGTGACTTCTCTCATGGCCTCAAAAAAAAAGAAGATATTTCTTCTTTTTGTGTGTGTTGTGTGTGTGTGTGGGGGGGGGGGGGGGGGGGGGGGGGGGGGGTACGCTTCACTGTCCCTCTCTGCTGACAGAGGGCCAAACGGCCGTGAAAGGCTGAAAGAGGGTCTGTTGCTCTGGGCTTAGGAGTTCAAAGGTGGTTTGGGGTTATAGGGCTGTGGAGAGGTGAGTAGGGTGGGAGGTGTTAGTGGAGTACGGTTGCGTGGAGGGGAAGGAGGGTGTTGAAATGAGAAGTGGCTTTAAGTCTGTCTGTCTGGGGTGTGGACTGTATGTCTGAAATGAGTAATCAGTCTGTGTGTGCTGGAGAGATGAGTGAGAGATCTGAGAGAGAGAGAGAGAGGAGAATTATCTGTGTGGTTGGTTGGCGTGTGTGTGGTGGTGTGTGTGGTTTGTGTGTGTGTGTCAGTGTGTTGTGTCTGTGTATGGGAGGATTGGAAAATTTGGATGGAGGAGAGGGAAGACAGGGGAATCAAGGGAGAGAACTGGAAAGGGATGAGAGTTTTTATTAGGTCTATAAAATTTCAAGCGTCTCGGTTTTTCGTTTTTTTTTCAAATCGTCATTCAGCCTTTGACAACAAATCCTCTGCCAAAAGTAGTGGTCTGTGGATATGAAAAAAAAGCTTTCATGTCTACGTTACTTCGGAAATATTGTAAGGTCTCTCCCCCCCCCCCCCCCCCCACTCCCCCCCCCCCCCCCCTTCCACCAAGACCCCCCCTTTATCTGCAACAGAGGCATGTGCAGCTGCTTAATCGTAGTGTGGGGGCCTTTGCGGCTCCCTTCCCCATCCCCTACTCCCTGGATCCCTCCTCCCCACTCTCCCACTCTCCAGCCCTCCATCCCCTCCCCCCTCTCTCACTATTTTTTCTGCCGTAGTTTAATTGTCTATCTGTTTAAAAAAGCTGCGAGTTTACACATACCAGGAAGACAGGAAGAGAGAGGGAGGAGAGAGAATAAAGAGAGAGAGAGAGAGAGAGAGAGGAGAGAGGTGACACAAAACTCCCCTTGCATAGGGAGGGACGCAGATGGTGTTTCAGGGACATCGCAGCCAGTAAGGTTGTAAGTAAACAAGGCTCTAGTCCCCAGTCTGGGCCAGATTCTGTGGGAAATAACACTTTGCTGTGTAAAGAGGAGGGACAGACGGGGATGGTGGTGGAATGTGTGCTGTACCCGAGAAAATACACTTTGTGTGTAAAGAGAGGGACAGACAGGGACAGTGGTGCTGTACTGAGGAAATACACTTTGCTGTGTAAAGAGAGGGACAGACAGGGGATGGTGGTGCTGTACTGAGGGAATATACACTTTGGCTGTGTAAAGAGAGGGACAGACAGGGAATAAGTGTGCGTCTATACCGAGGGGAAAATACACTTTGCTGTGTAAAGAGAGGGGACAGACAGGGGTGGAGCTGTGTACTGAGGATATACACTTTGAAAGAAGTACACTTGGCTTTGCTGTAAAGAGAGGGACAGTCAGGGGATGGAGCAGTGGTGCTATACTGAGTGAAATACGGTTTGCTGTGTACAGAGAGGGACAGACAGGGGACAGTGGTGGTGTACTGAGGAAAATACACTTGGTTGTGGTAAAGAGGACAGACAGGGGATAGTAGTGGTGTACTGAGGAAAATACACTTTGCTGTGTACAGAGGACAAGACAGGGGAATAGTGGTGCTGTACTGAGGAAAATACACTTTGTTATGTAAAGAGAAGAGAGGAAAACAGGGGATGGTGGTGCTGTACTAAGGAAATACACTTTGCGTTGTATAAGAGAGGGACAGTCAGTCAGGGTGCGGTAATGAGGGACAAAAATACACTTTGCTGTGTAAAGAGAAGGGACAGACAGGGATGGTGGTGGCTGTACTGAGGAAAATACACTTGTACTGGGGAAAATACACTTTGTTTGTTTAAAGAGAGGGACAGACAGGGGACAGTGGTGCTGTACTAAGGAAAATACACGTTTGCTGTGTAAAGAGACGGACAGACAGGGGACAGTGGTGCTGTACTAAGGAAAATACACTTTGCTGTGTAAAGAGAGGGAGAGACAGGGGATGGTGCTGTACTAAGGAAAATACTTTGCTGTGTAAGAGAGCTAGGGACAGACAGGGGACAGAATACACTTTGCTGTGTAGATAGAGAGGGACAGACAGGGGATAGTGGTGGTGTACTGAGGGAAAACACACTTGCTGGTGTAAAGAGAGGAACAGGACAGGGATAGTTGAGTGCTGTACTTCGGAAATATACTTTGCTGTTGTGTAAAGATGAGGGAAGACAGGGAATAGTGGTGCTCTTTACTGAGGAAAATACACACTTGCTGTGTAAAGAGAGCAACAGACAGGGGATAATGGTGGTATACTGAGAGAAAGATACATTTTTGCTGTGTAAAGAGAGGGACAGACAGAGGATAGTGGGTGCTGTACTGAGAAAAATACACTTTGCTTGTGTAAAGAGAGGGACAGGACAGGGGATAGGGTGGTGTAGTACTAAGGGAATACAACTTGCTGTGTAAAAGAGGGACAGACAGGGGACAGTGGTGTTGTACTGAGGAGAAAACACACTTTGCTTGTGTAAAAGAGGGGACAGACAGGGGACAGTGGTGCTGTACTGAGGAAAATACACTTTGCTGTGTAAAGAGAGGGACAGTCAGGGGACAGATGTGCTGGTACGTGAGGAAAATACACTTTGCTGTGTAAAGAGAGAGACAGACAGGGGACATGGTGCTGTACTGAGGAAAAATACACTTAGGTTGTGTAAAAAGAGAGGGACAGACAGGGGACAGTGGTGCTGTACTGAGGAAAATACACTTTGCTGTGTAAAGAGAGGGGACAGACAGGGGACAGTGGTGGTGTACTGAGGAAAATAACACTTTGCTGTGTAAAGAGAGGGGACAGACAGGGGACAGGGGTGGGTGTGTACTGAGGTAAAATACACTTTGCTGTGTGAAACAGAGGAGACAGAACAGGGGACAGTGGTGCTGTACTGAGGATAATACACTTTGTTGTGTAAAGAGAGGGACAGACAGGGACAGTGGTGCTATACTGAGGAAAATACACTTTGCTGTGTAAATAGAGGGACAGTCAGGGGATAGTGATGCTGTACTAAGGAAAAATACACTTTGCTGTGTAAAGAGAGGACACTGAATGACAAAATCTGGTTTACAGCTGAATGGACAAATCTGTGTTTACAGCAGATAGTGATACGGAAGGTGTGTTTACGACAAATAGCGATCGGTGTTTAAAGGAGTAGGACAGACATGTGTTTATACCTATGAGGCAACTAAGGTGACAAACTTGCTGTGTAAAGAGAGGGATAGGAAGAGGTGGGACAGACATGTGTATTATAACAGATAGTGATGGGAAAAGGTGGACAAACATATATTTATAACAGATAGTGTGATAAGGTAAGAAGGTGGACAGGACAAGTGTTTACAACAATGTGATGGGGAAAAGGTGGACAAACATATATTTATAACAGATGTGATGGGGGGGGAGGGGGACAGACATGTGTGTTATAAACAGATAGCGATGGGAAGAGGTGGACAGAACATGTGTTTACAACAGATACCGCGATCGGATAGAGTGTGGACAGATATGTGTGGTATAACAGATAGTGATGGGAGAAAGGTGGACAAACATATTTTATAACAGATAGTGATGGGAAGAGATGGACAGAAATGTGTTTATAACAGATAGTGATGGGAAGAGATGGACAGACATGTGTTTATAACAGATAGTGATGGGAAGAGGTGGGACAGATCTGTGTTTATAAACAGATAGTGATGGGAAGATTGGGACAGATGTGTGTTTATAACAGATAGCGATCGGAAAAGGGTGGACAGACATGTTTTTATAACGATAGTGATGGGAAAATTTGGACAGAGTGTGTTTTATAACCGATAGTGATGGTAGAGGTGGACTGACAGATGGTTATACAGATAGACAGCCTGGGAAGATAGTGACAGACATTGTGTTTATAACAGATAGTGATGGGAAGAGGTGGACAGATTTGTGTTTATAAACAGAGTAGTGATGGGGATGAGGTGGACAGACAGTGTTTTCATAACAGATAGTGATGGAAGGACAGACCTGGTGTTGTTAACAACAGATAGTGATGACAACGAGGTGGACAGACATGTGTTTTATAACAAGGATAGTGGATGGGAAGAGGTGGACAGACATGTTTTATAACATAGTGATGGGAAGAGGGGACAGACATGTGTTATAACACATAGTGATGAGAAGAGGTGGACAGACATGTGTTTATAACAGATAGTGATGGGAAGAAGTGGAAGACAGACATGTGTTTATAACAGATAGTGATGGGAAGAGGTGGACAGACATGTGTTTTAAACACATAGTGATGGGAAGAGTTGACAACTGTGTTTATAACCGATAGTGCGATGAGAAGAGGTGGACAGACATGTGTTCATAACAGATAGTGATGGGAAGAGTGTGGACAGATTTGTGTTTATAATACAGATAGTGGTGACAAGAGGTGGACAGACATGTGTTTATAAACAGATAGTGATGGGAGAGGTGGACAGAATGTGGACAGACATGTTTTATAACAGATAGTGATCGTGATGGTAGTGATGACGACATGTTGTTTATAACACAATAGTGATGGGAAGAGGTGGACAGACATGTGTTTATAACAGATAGTGATGGGGACGAGGTGGACAGACATGTGTTGTTATAACAGATAGTGATGGAAGAGGTGGACAGATGGTGTTTTAACAGATAGTGATGGGAAGTTGTGGACAGACATGTGTTTATAAACAGATAGAGATGGGAAGAGATGGACAGACATGTGCTCATAACAGATAGTGATGGGAAGAGACAGACGTGTGTTTAAACAGACAGTGATGAGAAGAGGTGGACAGACATGTCTTTTTAAAGATATGTGATGGGAATGACAGACGTGTGTTTATAACAGATAGCCATGGGAAGAGGTGGACAGACATGGTGTTCATAACAGATAGCGATGGGAAGAGGTGGACAGACCATGAGGTGATAAGACAGATATCGATGGATGAGAGGTGGACAGACAGGTGCTTTTAACAGATAGTGATGGGAAAATTTGGACAACGACATGGGAAGAGGTATACATGTTTCAAACAGATAGTGATGGGAACAGATAGTGATGGGAGACAGTGTTTAGAACAGTAAGATTGGGACATGTGTTCATAACAGTTAGCAGTGGGAAGACAGACATGTGTTAACATAACACTACAGATAGTGATGAGAAGAGGTGGACCAGACATGTGTTCATAACAGATAGAGAATTCAGATTCAGAAAACTTTATTATCTCTGCGTTACAAAGAGAAATTACATTTGTGACCGCTGCCCTAAAAGTTAAGACATACTGTTTATAGTTACAAACGTGACACTGAAAATCAAAATTACTTTCAAACAATAAAACATGCGTGTAACACCAAAATGGGAATTGAATCTTTCTCCTTTTGGTAGTGCAAATAAAGCATGCACTCAGCCACGTCATAATTATAGATATACAAAAATGTGGTGCACGTATGTGAGAGATAGATGAGAGAGAGAGAGAGAGGGAGAGAGGTGATTTATCATTAAAAATCATTATAAGATAAGACATATTCCCGACATTTCTATTCCTCACTGTTCCAGGACATGCCCACATAACACACAAACATACCCACACTCCAGCTATTCTATACCCCCCGCTTGCTTCACAGAAGACACACCTGCGCACATGCTTGTGTCACAGGTTGATCCACCTGCCTCTTCTTACACGCTGTTTGTGTTTAAAAGCGCAATGGATTTGAACACAAGGGGAAAGAAGCTCTTTTTTTTGTGTGCGCATCAGCTTTAGCTCTGGGGACACAAAATCGTCTGCCTGATGGAAGGAGCTCAAACTGTCGCGCAAGCGTATGCCCACTGTCACCTAACAATCGCACGAGCCTTGTTGACCCGCACGCCTTTTTTCATACAACTCTCACTCATCCCTCTGTCCCTCCTGTCTCTCACCAACAATCTTACCCTGACAGATGTTCACAACGCTATCCTGTCCAAGAGTTTTGCTGTTTTTTCAATTAAGATTTCCATACCAGCAAATGCATGAAAAAGTCAAGACAGACTCAATAAAACTCTTGTAAAATGTTTTAAAGAATTTTTTGGCTGGGACATACAGATTTCCTCAATTTGCGTAGGAAATGCATTCTGTTTGGCATTTTTTGTATGCGGGGCGTGGTGTGTGTATTGAAAGTGAGCTTATTGTCTAACTGTTGTGCCCAGATATTGTATTCCTCTAACCCGTTCCACTTTTTCCTCCATCAATATAAAGATCAGGCACATAATTTTTCCACTTTCCTAAAATCTATGATCATCTCCTTTGTTTTTTTGACGTTAAGCTCAAGATAATTTTCTTTACACCAGTTGCTGAAACGCTCAACTTCATCAAAATATGTTTACATCAGAATTGGAAAGGTCTACAAGGGCTGTATCATCTGAATATTTAATGACTGGTGTTTCTTCTGTAGTACCAATGCAGTCGTTGGTGTACAGAGTAAAGAGGACAGGAGAAAGAACGGTACCTTGAGGGGGAAACCTGTGGAGCAAAAGAGACAGGATGACATGACAGATTGATAGCGCACTGACTGGGATCTGGAGATGAGGAAATCTGTGATCCACAGGATAAGCCTGGTCCTGACATTTAAGGTAAAGTTTTGTGCGCTAAGAGATGAGGCTGGATGGTGTTAAAAGCTGATGAAAAATCAATAAAAAGAATACGAACAAAAAGAATCTGTTTTCCTTTCTCCAGGTGATGTAAGCGTTGTGTAAAAGTGTGAGAGTGGCATCATCTCTGTGCATCTGTTGCGTTTGTATGCAAACTGATAAGGATCTTGATGACTGACTGTATCAGTGAGGAGTGACTGAGTATTGCTCTTTCGAAACACTTCATCACAATGGATGTTTAGAGCGACTGGGCGGTAGTCATTGAGGGAAGATGGTTTAGACTTTTTTGGTATAGGACAGATCACTGAGGCTTCCAGAGAGAAGGGACAGTTGAAGTTTTAATAGACCAATTGAATAGTCTAGTGAAGACATGACAGAGTTGAGATCCACAGTTCTTGAGTAATACACTACTATATTGTCTGGTCCAGGTGCCTTTTGGATATTTAGTCTTTTAAACATTGAAAGTATTGTTGTATCTTCTATAATGATCTCATCTTCCTTCATCTTTGCTTTGATTTCCTCTTTTATCACTTCCCAATGCATCGGTGAAATCATGGGCATCAAAACGACAGTAAATTTGTTGAGTTCATTAGCGAATTGTTGTTGCTAGTTCTTTTGATAAAGGCACAGTGATGATGGGATTTGGTTTGACCAGTTTAATTTCTTTGAGACCTTGCCCATGCGTTCCGCATATTACCGCACTGAAACTTGCTGTCAAACTCAACCTCTCTTTGTACTTTGTTTGTTGGGGCTGAGCGTATTTCCTTTCTCAGTGTTATTTGGATTTCTTACGTTCCATTTGTTTTTCTGTTTGAAAGGCAATTTTCTTTTCATTTAACACTGTTTTCAGTGGCTGCGTTAACCCATGGTTTATTATTAGGGAAAATTTTGATTGTTTTTTGATGAATTGATTAAATCTTGACAAAACATGATATATTCTGATAATGACTCTGTTGCTTCATGGATATTGACAGAGGATTCAAAGAAAAGGTCCCAGGCAGTACAGTCAACACATCCTTGTAATTCAAAAAAAAAAACAGTCTGAAAACATCCGTGTAATGTCCAACAAAATATGTGATGTGAAGACAGACATGGGTGCTAAGCAGATCGCCATACGCGGAAGGACGACATGGTGGTTTTTCATAACCGATCAGTGATGGGAATAGGTGGACAGACAGGTGTTTTTAAACAGATAGTGGATGGTAAGAGGTGGACCATACGTTTATAACAGACTAGTGAGGGGAAGACCACATGTGTTTCATAACAGATAGCCCAACGGGAAGACAGACATGTGGTCATACCAGATAGTGATTGGAAGACACATTGTTCATAACAGATCTCATGGATGACAGACATGGATGTCATAACCATATAGTGTGGACATGTGTTTATTTGTGATCACAGGTGGGATGGGAAGACAGACCTACATGTTTATAACAGATAGCTACGGGAAGATTGGCAGACATGTGTTCATAACAGATAGTGATGGAAGTACAGACATGTTGTTCATAACAGATAGCAATGGATGACAGACATGTGTTCATAATTTTTTTTAATTGTGTGAATGAATGGTGTGAGACTATTTAACGGATCAGACAGCCTGATGGGAACTTGTGTGCGCGGTGGTGCATAATCAACAGATTATCTTATGTGACTTGTGGACAGATAGTGCTGGAGAAACAATGATGTGGTTAATAACAATAGCGATGGGAAGACAGAATGTGTTCATACAATAGGAAGAGGTCCGAAGACAGACAGTGTTTTCATAACAGATAGTGATTGGGGAAGACAGCACATGTGTTCATCAAGCAACTAGTGGCATGGTAAGACAGACATGTGTTCATTCTTGTTTTTAAATTGTTGTGCATCGATATGGCTTGGTGAGTTGCCTCTATAACGTGGCTGACAGCTCTTGATCTGCCCTCTTGGCGGTCGTCGTCTGGGCTATAAGCAACATTACGTCTTATCTTATCCCTGACGGTGATTCATACAGACTAGGATGGACGAGTAACGACTTCCCTTTACAGCTAGGCGTTGTGGACAGATAGACATGTGATTCCTACCGATAATACGGATGGTACAGATATGTGTTCGATAACATATTAGCGATTGGTAATAGCTGGCGACGACATGTTGTTCTATACAATAGAGATCGGAAGCTTGGATAAGCAGACATTGTGTTCAAATTAACAGATATTGGAATGGAATAGGTGTACAGTACATGGTGTTTACATAACGATATGCGATGTGAAAGGTGGACATGATAGTGTTCGTAACAGATAGCGCTGTGCGAACATAGACAGATTGTCGTTCATGAATCAGATAGTGAGGGAAGATCAGACATGTAGTTGTAGTAACGATAGATGACGTTCGGGAAGGTAACGTGGACATCACTAACTTGGTTTATAACTAGATTCGTGAAGAGTGGGAGGGAGTGTGGACAAGATATCGTGTGTTTAGAACATTCAATCGCACTGCGTGGGAGAGGTGGACAGATATGTGTTTATAACAGATTATAGTATGGGACACATGTTCCACGACACAGACAGGTAGAGAGATGTGTGTTTAACACATAGCAGACAGGTGGAGAAGATGTGGTTGTTTAACACACTGGCAGACAGTGTAGGATGTGTGTTTACCACACATGGCCGACAGGTGGAGAGATGTGCTGTGTTTAACACATGGCAGACTAGTTATAACATGTGTGTTAACATATGTTGATAACATAGCAGATGTATGTTAACGACATAGCACACGTGAATGAGATGTGCTGTTTAACACAGCAGACAGATGCAGAGATATGTGTTTATACACCATGGCAGAAACAGGTGGAGAGAATGGTGGTTTAGCACATGGCAAACCAGGTGGAGAGGTCTGTTCTTTAACACAAGTGGCAGATGGGATTGAGAGATGTGTGCTTAACCACATAGCAGAATGGGTGGAGAGATGTGTTTAACACATAGCAAGACAGGTGGATGAAAACGCTAATGTATAAATAGCATAGCAGACTGTGGAGAGATGTGTTTAACACAGTGGCCAGACAGGTACTGGAAAATGTGTGTTTAACACAGGGCAGACAGGTGGAGATGAGTGGTATGTTTTAACACAGGGCGGGACAGGTGGATGAGATGTGTGGTTTAATACATTAGCAACAGTGAGAGATGATGTTTACACATAGCAGACAGTGGAGAGATGTGTGTTTTATAACACATAGCAGACAGGTGGAGAGATGTGGTTTCACCACATAGCAGACAGGTGGAGATGTGTGTTTAACACACTGGACAGACAGGTGAGAGAGATGTTGTTTACACACATGGCAGACAGGTGGAGATGTGTGGTTTAACCCATGTGCAGAGCAGGTGGATGAGACGATGTGTGTTTGGAACACATTGGCAGACAGACAGGTGTGTTTAACACGAGATGGGAGTGTGTTTAACACATGGCGCAGACAGTGTGGAGAGATGTTGGTTTTAACACATGGCAGACAGGTGGAGAGATGTGTGTTTAACACATGGCAGACAGTGGAGAGATGTGTGTTTAACCATGGCAGGACAGGTGGAGAGATGTGTGTGGTTAACACATGGCAGACAGGGGAGAGATGTGATTTAACAAATGGCAGACAGGTAAGAGATGTGCATTTACACATGCAGACACAGTGGAGAGGCATGGTGTTTAACACATGGCAGATAGGTGTTGAGATGTGTGTTTAACACATGGCAGACAGGTGGAGAGGGTCTGTGTTTCATTGGCATAGTCCTTGGAGTTTATTCTAAAGAAGCAAAGGAAACAGATGACATCTTGTGATAATGGTGATGGGTACTACTTGGTTTCATGTCATTGATAGCATATAAAGTGGGGTGATGGCACTACTGGGTTCACTGTTACAATAGTTATAAATTGGGTGATGGTACTGCTTAGTTCATGTTATGATACCTCATCTTCTTCTTCTTTCAGGTTGAGCAGCCACAATCAACTTGCTGACAATTATTTTTTTTCTTTTTTTTTTTTTTGTGCTGCTGCTACTTTGGGGGAGGGGTGGGTGGTGCCCTCGTCGTGACTACCTGGTGGGTTTGAAAAAACAAAGGAGAACCAAAATGATGTGCCAGCGGCCAAAGTTGCCATGCAAAGAAACCAATGGGGAGAGAAGGAAACGGAAGGTGCCAAGTTTAGAACACTTACAGTGTGTGGTTCGTGGGGGGGGGGGGGGTGGGATGCGTACTGTGCTGGTTTTGGTTGGCTCTCTAACCTCCCTCTTGCCAGCTGTGAGCGCCAGAGTGTCCACGCTGTATCTCCCTCAGCTGTCTTGCGGCAGTAAGGCTGTTCCCAGTCCCTGATGGTCCCGGGTAAAGTATAGAGTTCGATCACGCCCTGCACTGTATTTGTTTGTACGCGGGACATGGCTCTCCTCTTGCGAGAATGGTCACTGACTGCAGCCAATGCATGTCGTTTACTTGGACCGTTGCCAGGCGAATCTTCCGCAGTCTCATTCTGATCCTTGCCTTCTTTCCTGCCGTCATGAAGTGATGGCCAGGCCCGGTAGTCCGCAATGTTACTACTCACATCTGTAGGGTGTTATATGGCGGTTCAAACGAAGGTTGCCGCACACCGCTGTACTGCTTTGATCTTGCGATAGTTCCCCTGGTTGAGGGTCCAACTGAGCTGGCATATTTCAAATTGTCTTACAATCACAAGGTATCGCCGTTTCCTTCGATTTGCAATGACGATTTAACTTCCCTCAGGAAGCCAAGTCAGTCCTGGCTGGCTTTTGTGCACAGCATCCAGGGTATGGATCCCAGTTATTCCTTTGGAGAGTCGATGCCCAGATACTTGATGCTGTTGTCCTTCTCCATGGAATGGGCCAGACTCGTTATATATGGAAAAGTTCTAGGGTGTGGTTCGGCGTCTGGTGACTGGGAGTGTGTTACATCTCCTGGGTGGAACTGCATGACCCATGCTTTTCCTCCCCCACTCAGCAAGGTGGTCCAGGTCTTTGTTCGCTGGGCAGTGTCGTCTTCTCTGCAAGTGACCATGTTGTATTGGCAATTGTCAATCAGCAAGATACAGCCTATGTGACTGGATGTGACAGTTGTCCATGGGAGAAGCGTTTATGTTACGCCAGAGATAGGCAAGTGCCCATAAGACGGACTCCCTGGCAACTACACATTTTCCATGCAGTGTAGGCTAGATGCCTCCCCTACAGCAACTGCCTGTCAGTCTTTCCCAGAGGAAGATTGTATCGCGAGTTAACTGTCCCCTGACAATGCTCAGTAGCTAGTCTATTGCTGATGTTGTCTTAACCTTTGGGAGGTAGGCTGTAGTCTCGACTTGTGATCAAATAGTCAGCATTCGATAATAAGTCTAACATTTTAGATTTATTAAGGATGCTCAGTCTGAGCACTTCCTCTACTGCAGTGCGCGGGACAAGATTTGTCTACCACTAAGCTCATCACACCGACTGTTCTAATTGGAGTTGGGTCTCTACGATTCTCTGTCTCCGTGAACCCTTGCTCGTGCTGCAAAGAACAGAGTGACATTCTTGTTGTAATCCGGCAATAGCTGATCCATCGGAACATTGGTCGAGGAAACATGCTTGGCTCCCAATCAGTACTTGCCGGGACTATGGCAGGTCGAGTTGGAGATCAGGCTCTGTAATCATGTCGCTGGATCATGTTGCATCTCTCGCCTGCTTAGAGATCGGTGGTGACATATTGGCTCTGTCCAGATCAACGGACCTTTCCGGATGAGTGTCAAGGGATTACTGACTATATGACCATCGAAATGTGTACGAGCTTCTGCTAACGCTCAATCAGCAGCTCTTTCAGAATGCCGGGGCACTGTCGCATCTATCCAGTATGCTTTTCTGGGGTTGAGCTTGGCAGGAGTCGATGGTACTACCTTCCTCCAGTTGCGACTGTGTCACGGGTGTAACTCTGTGGTCTCATCTAGTTGCACTGGCCTGGACTGACCTCCCTGCCTCGAGACTGTGTAGGTCTTGCCGTCCACCAAGGACTGCCAGGTGACAGTTGAATAGAGAACATAGTCTCAGTGCCGTCGGACATCCGCGCCTTTGATCCATCTGAGCAGTACACGGCTCTGACTTGTCAGGGGACGACTCTATCATACTGTTTCGCGAACTCCTGTACTCGGTTTTACTGATGTAGGACAGCAAGCACTTGTACGTTTGGGCACATGCATCGGACATGGTGCTCGTTCCGCATACGTATACTGTTGATGGTATGTACAAACCAAGTCACTGCTTACATGGCGCTAGTAGCTAGTCCTCTTTGCTGGCTGCAGTTCTTGAGCGCATCATCTTAGTCACGATTGTCGATGCCTCCTTGGTACAGATAGTGGCTGGTGCTTGCTCGTCCAGTCCTCTTCTGGGTATGCTCAATAACCAGCGTTTGTTAAGCTGCGGATTTCTGGCTGGTGATGCAAGGCTGATGGGTCTTGTGCTTGCCTGCTTGTGAGGAATGCTAACTTCCTGTACTGCATTCTAGAAGCTTAGCTCTTGTCAAGCTAAGCATCAGCTGTTCTTTGGACTCACACCATCTTTACGTGTACAATGCAGGTTGCTGCTCACTATACTGTCCTTATCTGGTATGATCGTATTCAGGTACCTTCCAATCATTTTGTTGTACAGAGGGATACATTCTAGATCACGTCTCTTCTTCTACCCTTGATTTTGAA
>JADBJO010017629.1:27500-37167 GCA_016801955.1 Conus betulinus | reverse complement strand
TTTTTTTTAATCTTGAATGTAGTCAGACAAGTACATGGTTGAACAGAAATATGGACAGGTAACCTCGATTTGATTGAAACGAAAGTGAATGTGAAATTAGGTAGGGAACAGCAAACAGTAAATAACAAAAAAACGTAAGGTAACTCTTTCCCCCATGTAGAAACAAATACACGCCCATATAACTCCAGAGAAATGCTGCTTACGACACCGAATCGCTTAGCAGATATGACAGCACAGAGCACACACATCAGTTTCCCTCACGTCTATCACATGCAAGGTCCTGGAATATATTCTGCACAGCAGCGCCATGACCCACTTCGACCAACATCAGGTACTAAGCGACGCGCAGCATGGCTTCAGAAAACAAAGGTCATGCGAGACACAGTTGATTTCAACTATCCATGACATTGCCAGCAACCTAGCTGGGGGGGAATCAGGTGGATGTAGTGTTGCTCTATTTTTCCAGGGCCTTCGATAAGGTACCGCATCGTCGTCTACTGAGCAAACTGCACTACTACGGAGTGAGTAACGACACAGTCGGCTGGATCCAGGCATCCTTCACCGGTAGAAGCCAGCAAGTGCCCTCGAAGGTACACTCTTGTCCCATGCTGCAGTACTAGCCGGAGTCCCTCAAGGCACCGTACTAGGGCCGCTATTTTTTTTTTTTTTTTTTTTTTTTTTTTTTTTTTTTTTTTTTTTTTTTTTTAGCATATATTAACGACCTGCCGGATGTAGTCAAGTCTTCACATACCAGGCTGTTTGCAGATGACAGTCTCCTTTACAGGAAGATCTGCAGTCGCCAGGACCAAGCCTTGCTACAAGCCGACCTCACTCACATGGAAGATTGGGAGAACACTTGGCAAATGAGCTTCAATGCAAGCAAGTGCAACACCATCCGAGTCTCTCCAAGCAGACACAAGCGAATTATACAGACAGACTATACCCTCCACGGACAAACACTGGACACGGTGAGCTCCAGTAAGTACCTAGGCATGACCATGGCGGATGATCTCTCCAGGACCCGACACGTGGAAACAGTGGCAGCCAAAGGGAACAGAACAGTGGCTTTCTCAGAAGAAACTTCAGGGATTGCACCCAAGAGATCAAAGCTGCCACGTACACTACCATGGTCAGACCTACACTGGAATATAGCTCCACCGTATGGGATCCAAACTTACAGCACAACACCCAACTCCTGGTACAGGTTTTGGAGTCAATATTCTGCGGAGAATATTGACTCCTTCTGTAGAATATTGACTCCCATGGTTACGTAGAATGTTGACTTCCGTAGAAAAAAATGACTCCTGTGTCAATTTTGTCGCAGTTTTTGCAAACTCTGGTAAGTTTTCAGCTCGTTTGTCTGTCACAGTGTGTTTGTATGACAGTACGCAAAACAAAACGAAACGAAACAAACAAAAGCTGTTTTTCGTAAACTGCTGAATGGATCTTGAATTAACTTGATGGATTGCTTGTACATGTTTCACATTCATCACTCTCACAAGAAAGATCAGGTCTATGGGTCAAAGGTGAAAGTCACTGGTCACGTTAATTTTCCTTCGTAGCTGTTTCTCTGGGATTTTTCGGGAACTATTGGACAGACGTCAACGAAAGTTGGTGGGTTTAGTTGCTATCCACAATTATCACCTTCACAAAAAAAAAAAAGAAAAAAAAAAAAAAAAAGGTTTGTGACTCAAAGATCAAGGTAGCAATGGCCACGTTATTTTTCTTCACAGCTGTTTCTTGGGATTTACCAAACGGATCTAAAGGAAACTTGGTTGGTTCGTTGTATTTCACAACCATAAACTTCACAAGAAAATAAAGTCTGTGAGTGAAAAGTCAGATCACTCTGGCTATGTTAAATTGCGAGCATGGGCATGTGCTGGCGTGTAAAGCGGCTTTTATAATTGCAATTGTGTGTGTGTGTGTGTGTGTGTGTGTGTGTGTGAAATATAAGGATTAACTCGTTAAAGCAACTCTAGCCGTGGTGGTATGGTCACAAGTTCACGACGAACAGATTTTGGTGTCTTTTCAAAGTGGCGGTGCATGCACGCAGTTGGTAAACTCTCTGGGCCTTGTGTCTTGTTAGCATGACACAATAATAATTTTACTTCACTTTACTTTCGTGACGTTGTTTGTAAGTAGCAAATGAAGATGGTGTGGCTCGAAACTTCTTCAGAATATGGCGTTTGAAATCTGTGCCAGTTTTGCTGCTTATAAACTTCGTGGTTTTTCAACAGTTAAACTTTACATGTAAGCTAACGCAAAAAAGGTGTGTCAGAAAGAGCAAAGAGCTTTGTCCAAAGAAAAAAGTTTGTCTCTGGTTACACGACCCAACTTATTTCCCTGCCGACCCCAAGACTTTTTCTTTTATTCTCCTCACACACACACACACACACACACACACACAGCAGTCAAGCTTATATCGAAAGAAGTGATTTTTGTGCCATGCTTTTGGATACTACAGTAAATTGACGCTGGCAGTGACATACTTTTATTTCAGCTGCAAGTGTACTCCAGGACTGCAAACACAGTTTGAGTAGTCTTTCTCCTTCTTGAGACAAACCGTTTTCTTCCAGCAGAAGTAAGATTTTGTCGTTTCTGTACCGGAAAAAAAAAAAAAACTTTAAAAAAATCCGACCTGCCCTATTTTTTTCAGCCATGTTACCAGAAACAAACAACACTTTTTTGCCTTGGAAAGGGCTGCGTTGTTTAGCAGAGTAGTATTATTATGCAGGGTCTACTTGTAAAATACTATTGGTAAAAAAAAAAAAAAAAAAAAAAAAAAAAAAAAAGGGGGGGGGGGGGGGGGGGGGGGCAGGGGCGGGGAGGGGGATTGATAGCAAAGACATCAACACGCCGATGAAATAGAAATGGATGATCATTGTGCTTATGTCTTGTTCACACCCAGGTGGCCGCCGTGTTGATGGGCGTGGACACTGAGTAGCGCTTCGTCCCTGTCTTCTGTGGAAGAACTCGCAGACTGTCCCTTGTCGATTCTTGTAAAACAGATCATTGCTCTCAGAAAGAAAGAACTTCTTGCTGTCTCTTCGAAAATTTCTTTTTGTTGTGTCAGAACTCTTTTTTAATTCTGTCTGGTATGATCTTTTCTCCGATGTACTTCTTCAGTTCATCTATCTTGCAGCATCCATGTCGCTCACAGACCAATCTCAAAGTGAACCCGAGAAAACATTGTCGGAAATTTATTCTGCCAATTATTCATCATTCAAACTGTTCAGTTTATACTCAAGCCAGATTGTAATGAGCCCCTCGTTGCATTTGCGCAGCACAGTGACTGGATTGTTTGGTAGATCCGTGCATTAGTAGATCTGCACAGAAATATAGGTCTCCACGTCGATAGATCTATGTATAAACTTACTTTATTACTGAGTTTGTAAATGCACAGTTTCTGCAGGGTTTGTCAGGTTTGATTTTTTACTTTTTAAACTTCATTTATTTCATGTTTTGGGCTTGCTTGTTCATATGTATTTAGGGTATGTATGATTGCATGTCTCTGTGTGTGAGTAGGGATTCTGATATGGTTCTCAAAAATTGGGCAGAAGTTCAGACCATAGTCAATCATCGACCCAGGATCCTTTCAAGCATATTCTATAGTGGCGATCTATCGACCTGCATCATCCTGCACGCTGCGAAACTGTCAAAATATTATACGGGAGACCTGTTGATGCGGAGATCAAGCAACATGACTGTACCCATCCTGCATGCTACCAGAGCCAGATAGTTTTGCTAGTTTATTTCAGATAGGCATATTTTTCAAAACACATGCAAGGTTCCAATAATGAAAGTTTACTGCCAAGTGTGATAGCTTTTCCTCAAAAGCACACCCTTGTAACATTTAATGAACTATCATTTCGTGTAAAAAAAAAAACAAAAAAAAATGAACTATCAGTTCGTATAAAACAATAGTCTGAAAAATCTTATTGATTACTACATTAAAAAAAAAATTCTTTGATTCCTGGTTTTCAGAGCTCGGTTGTTAAACTTTTTGGCTTGAGCATAGACTGACTCAGCTAATGCTTTGGCCGTGTCGGTGTGTTGTTAGAAGTCCTGCGACATGTTCCAGTCTTAACGCTCTGCTATCGTAACTTCACAGTCTGAAAACGGATGTCGTTCAGCCGACAAACGAAGCTGTGCTCCTTGCAACTTGCCGCAGTGACAGGACTTTGACCAGAGACCGCAATAGTGGTCATAGTCCATTGTTTCTACTTAATATCATAATAACAATCTGCATTAAACAGTGATAGTTATAGAAAAAGCAGCAGCGTCAGCAAGAAACAAACAAACAAAAATCAACCAAAACAAAAAAGTGATGATGATGATGATGATGATGATGATGATGTTGACAGGCGCAAAATGAAATTAGCCCAAAACAAAAGTGATGATGATGATGATGATGATGATGTGTGACAGCGCACGTTCCGAATGAAGGCAATTAGCCCAACCGTGTGCTAACCCAACATGCACGCTCACGTCAACATGTGCATTCACACTAACAGGCAATTATAATGACATAATACTACTCTTAATGATAATAATAATAATAGATAATTTTGAAAATAATCGACTGAAACAATCTACAAATTAATTAACCAGTGTCTTTTATAACAAGAATATTGGGATGGATGAATGATTATCAATATACGTATATATACTTACAAATCAAACATAGTAGCAACCAAAATTGACACAGGAGTAATTTTTCTACGGGATTCAATATTCTACGTAACCATGGGAGTCAATATTCTACAGAAGGAGTAATATTCTCCGTAGAATATTGACTCCAAAACCTGTAGAAAACTGAACGGTTCATTTTTCTCCGGAGAAAAAAGAACAGGGGAGTCTAATTTTTACGGAATCAATATTCTCCGTAATACCGGCACCATAACAGGCTAATGATGCTCTACCGTATTCACAACGGGCTGGTAGACCTCAGCCCCACCACATTCTACCGCCCTTCGGACAAGCGGACTAGAGGCGCACAGAAAATCCACCAGGATCGAGCGGGTTACCCATCCAGTTCTGTACCACTCCTTTTTTCCCCGCACCACCAACCACGTCAGCACCCACACTGGAGGCGTTGAGGAGCCGCCTGAGCTGCAGTCCCCACTACCTGCAGCCACCCCCAGTCTCCTCATGAACCCTCCCATCAACCCATGTACAAAGTTTTAAATCATTTCGTTTAAACCAACCAAGCCTGAGACACGGCAAAGTGACAACGCCGGAACGCAGAGCCTCTACGCCAAAACGGCCCGGCTCTATTTTGGAAGAAGAAGAAGAAGAAGAAACAAGGAAACATCCCCAAGTAAGGATGCTCTAAGCTTGCCTATAGGGTCCATGTCATTGCGTCGACAGCTCATCGCGTCGACAGTTCATTGCGTCGACAGCTCATGGCGTCGACAGCTCATTGCGTCGACAGCTCATCGCGTCGACAGCTAATCGCGTCGACGATCCTAAAATGTGTATGAGCTGTCGACGCAATGAGCTGTCGACGCGATGAGCTGTCGACGCAATGAGCTGTCGACGCAATGACATGGACCAGATCCTCTACACAACATCCTGTATCTATACTTAGACTACATCCTGTAAACTACATCCTGTATCTATAGCCAGACTGCATCCTCTAAACTACATCCTGTATCTATACCCTGACTATATCTTCTAAACTACATCCTGTATATCCAGACTACATCCTCTACACAGTATCCTGTATCTATACCCAGACTATATCCTCTACACATCCTGTCGACGCAACGAGCTGTCGACGCAATGAGCTGTCGACTTGACGGGTACCTCCCACTGTCTGACTTGTTTGCCTAGATTCAGGATCAAAAACGATGTGCCAGTCTTGAAAATGAATGTTAATTTGTATTTGTTAATTTGTCCAGTTGTTGCTGTGTAGATGTGTCTGTTACGGGGTATATGGGAGAGCATTCTTTTTTCTGATATTTTCTTTTCTTTTTCTGTATGCTCTGTGCTGTCATATCTGCCAGGCGATTCGGTGTCATAAGCGGCTGTAGCGCGTTGTTGTGTGTATACTTTGTAAAGAGGGCTCATACATTGTGACAAAATTGATGGAGTTCATTAAGTTCTTAGAGCTTGATAACCAGTAGTAACAACTGTATCTGGAATGGTAGAGAAGTGAGTGTTAGGTTGTTCATCAGAAATACCTTAGATACAGTTGATTTCGAAGAACAACTGTTATTGTTAAGATGGTTTATTGCTTGCTAAACCATGTGTTTTTTCCCTGCGCTTCTGGGAGTTTATTGAATCTCTTAGTAATCTTGATTCTTCTTCATAGCCATGTTCTTTCAAAAGGTCTCTAAGGTAGCATGCCACCTGTAATTCTTTCGTGTTCCACGATGGGGGGTGGTTTGGGAGTATGCTTTACCCTGATTGTTTTTTAAACGGAGCATGTCTTTTATACACTTCTGTACAAATTTCGATCCAAAAGTCAATTGTAGAATCTGGATCAGTATTTTTGTATACTGTGGAAAGTTCAGAGTTCCTTAAATCAAGTAGTCTTTGTCCCATAAGGAAACCTAACACAGAGTAACTTTTATTCAAGACTGGCACAGCCTTTTAAACTTGTCGCAATCCCTTTTAAAGGCAGATATATTTGTATTGCCTGCTCCGAGGCCTTTCGTCCGCTGGGTCGGAAACTCATCAGGGAGACACGGCTGGCTGTATCTGCGCTCCTGGCGTCAAATAGAGACACACCACAGTCCACAATACCGTGGTGTTCTCACCACCAAGGGTGCAAAAAAGAATCCAATAGCACCCCCAAAGCAGCCAGCGAAGAGTAGTAAAGGAAACCAAATGAAAGGGTGGGGGGAGGAAAAAAGTTGCTGAAAAACTACAGATATTATGCAGATAGTATAAAAATGTAGGGGGCAATCTTTGAGCCTACGCTTGAGGATCCACCCAAGGATGCAAGGGAGAGATCAGAAGACAAAACACAAAGACAGACAGAAAACAAACAAATACAAAGTAACCTCGATTTAATCAAAACGAAATCGGAAATGAAATGAGGCAGGGAACAGCAAACAATGAACAGTAAATAAGTGGGGTAGTCTTTGCTCCCATAAGGAAACCTAACACAGAGTAACTTTTATTCAAGACTGGCACAGCCTTTTAAACTTGAATAAAGTCAGACAAATACAAAGACGAACAATCTAATAGTGGGGGAAAAAAAAGCGCAGGCCAACAACTAAATTGTCTTCATAGTAATGACTTGGCAAAACTTTGAACTTACGGGGGGGGGGGGGGGGGGGGGGGGGGGGGGGAGGTTGAAGGAGGTGGAGGTAAAAATGGGAAAAACTGAAAAATTAAGAAAATAAATGAAAACTCTTCACTGGCTGCATAAGGGAACCATCGCAATCCCTTTTAAAGGCAGATATATTTGTATTGCCTGCTCCGAGGCCTTTCGTCCGCTGGGTCGGAAACTCATCAGGGAGACACGGCTGGCTGTATCTGCGCTCCTGGCGTCAAATAGAGACACACCACAGTCCACAATACCGTGGTGTTCTCACCACCAAGGGTGCAAAAAAAGAATCCAATAGCACCCCCAAAGCAGCCAGCGAAGAGTAGTAAAGGAAACCAAATGAAAGGGTGGGGAGGAAAAAAGTTGCTGAAAAAAACTACAGATATTATGCAGATAGTATAAAATGTAGGGGGCAATCTTTGAGCCTACGCTTGAGGATCCACCCAAGGATGCAAGGAGATCAGAAGAAAACACAAACAGACAGACAGAAACAAAACAAACAAATAACCTAACCTCGATTTAATCAAAACGAAATCGGAAATGAAATGAGGCAGGGAACAGCAAACAATAAACAGTAAATAAGTGGGGTAGTCTTTGCTCCCAAGGAAAACCTAACACAGAGTAACTTTTATTCAAGACTGGCACAGCCTTTTAAACTTGAATAAAGTCAGACAAATACAAAGACGAACACAATCTAATAGTGGGGGAAAAACAAGCGCAGGCCAACAACTAAAAATTGTCTTCATAGTAATGACTTGGCAAAACTTTGAACTTACGGAGGGGGGGGGGGGGGGGGGGGGGGGGGGGGGGGGGGGTTGAAGATGTAAAAAACTGGGAAAATGAAATTAAGAAAATAAGAAAATAAAAACTCTTCACTGGCTGCATAAGGGAACCATCGCAAATCCCTTTTAAAGGCAGATATATTTGTATTGCCTGCTCCGAGGCCTTTCGTCCGCTGGGTCGGAAACTCATCAGGGAGACACGGCTGGCTGTATCTGCGCTCCTGGCGTCAAATAGAGACACACCACAGTCCACAATACCGTGGTGTTCTCACCACCAAGGGTGCAATTATTATGCAGATAGTTGGGGGTGCTTTGGTAGGGGGCATTCTTTTTTTGCACCCTTGGTGGTGAGAACACCACGGTATTGTGGACTGTGGTGTGTCTCTATTTGACGCCAGGAGCGCAGATACAGCCAAGCCAGCCTCCCTGATGAGTTTCCGACCCAGCGGACGAAAGGCTCTCGGAGCAGGCACAATACAAATATATCTGCCTTTAAAAGGGATTGCGATGGTTCCCTTATGCAGCCAGTGAAGTTTTCATATTTTTCTTTATTTCATTTTCCCAGTTTTTTCAGAATTTCTTAATTTGGGGATCATTTTTTCCCAGTGTGAGAATTTTGTTTTTCCCCCTGTGGTTTTCAACCCCCTGCTCCCCCCCCCCCCCCCCCCCCCCCCCCCCCCCCCCCCCCCCCCCCCCCCCCCCCCCCCCCCCCCCCCCCCCCCCCCCCCCCCCCCCCCCCCCCCCCCCCCCCCCTCCGTAAGTTCAAAGTTTTGCCAAGTCATTACTATGAAGACAATTTAGTTGTGTGGCCTGCGCTTGTTTTTCCCCCACTATTAGATTGTTCGTCTTTGTATTTGTCTGACTTTATTCAAGTTTAAAAAAGGCTGTGCCAGTCTTGAATAAAAGTTACTCTGTGTTAGGTTTCCTTATGGGAGCAAAGACTACCCCACTTATTACTGTTCATTGTTTGCTGTTCCCTGCCTCATTTCATTTTCCGATTTCGTTTTGATTAAATCGAGGTTACTTGTATTTGTTTGTTTCTGTCTGTCTTTGTGTTTGTCTTCTGATCTCCCTTGCATCCTTGGGTGGATCCTCAAGCGTAGCTCTCAAAGATTGCCCCCCTACATTTTATACTATCTGCATAATATCTGTAGTTTTTCAGCAACTTTTTTCCTCCCCACCCTTTCATTTGGTTTCCTTTACTACTCTTCGCTGGCTGCTTTTTGGGGTGCTATTGGATTCTTTTTTTTGCACCCTGGTGGTGAGAAGAACACCACGGTATTGTGGACTGTGGTGTGTGTCTCTATTTGACGCCAGGAGCGCAGATACAGCCAGCCGTGTCTCCCTGATGAGTTTCCGACCCAGCGGACGAAAGGCTCGGAGCAGGCAATACAAATATATCTGCCTTTAAAAGGGATTGCGATGGTTCCCTTATGCAGCCAGTGAAGAGTTTTTCATATTTTCTTAATTTCATTTTCCCAGTTTTACATCTTCAACCTCCTGCTGCCCCCCCCCCCCCCCCCCCCCCCCCCCCCCCCCCCCCCCCCCCCCCCCCCCCCCCCCCCCCCTCCCTCCGTAAGTTCAAAGTTTTGCCAAGTCATTACTA
>JADBJO010017629.1:0-25000 GCA_016801955.1 Conus betulinus | reverse complement strand
TGCATCAATTATATCAACATTTTTGCTTTCTTTTACATTTACATGATGTGGTTACAAGGCAAAACGAGAACGAACGGTACACAACAATCAGTTGTCAGTAGGCCTAAGCAGCAATGAATTCCTAGCATCAATAATCATAACACTTATTTTTCATGATGGGCGCGCGCTTGTGTGTGTGTGTGTGTGTGTGTGTGTGTGTGTGTGTGTGTGTGTGTGTGTCTTCTTCAATTTTAACGTTTTTTTCACTAAATGTGGTATTAGACAAGGTTGTGCGTGCGTGTGTGTGTGTGTGTGTGTGTGTGTGTGTGTGTGTGTGTGTGTGTGTGTGTGTGTGTTTGAGTGTGTGCGTGCAGCGTGAGCGTGTGTGTGTGTGTGTGTGTGTGTGTGTGTGTGTGTGTGTGTGTGTGTGTGTGTGTGTTGTTGAGTGTGTGCGTGCAGCGTGCCTACGTGAGTGCGCGCTCGCATGCGTGCGTGTGCGTGTGTGCGTGTGGTGTGATGAGGAGAAACTCTAAGTAAGAATTAAAAAAAAAAAAAAAAAACCATCAAAAGTAAAAACAAACAGCTGTACAAAATAAGATCATGAAACAGCAATGACAGGATTGAGCCAACTGGGCTTAACATAAGAATTCGTACAAAATTTAAGAGAGACATGGTATCCTGGAATATGCACTTTGAAGCATCCTTTCTAAATTCTGACAAATCGGAATCAAAGTAGGGGCAAAAATATAGAACGTGTGTTGTTGTACATTACCAAGGGCGCCGCAAGCACATCGAATCTTGGGATCATTGAACCATCCAATAGTCCGTATGCATCTCCAGTTGTGTTGGTCAGGAAGAAAGATGGTACGTGTCGTTTTTGCACTGATTTCAGATCTGTGAATAAAATTACCGTTTTTGATGCTGAACCTATTCCTGACGTTGAGAGTCTTTTTGCAAGGTTAGCTGATGCTCGGTTTTTCACAAAGATAGAAAGGATGCTTCAAAGTGCACATTCCCAGGATACCATGTCTCTCTTAAATTTTGTACGAATTCTTATGTTAAAGGATATTGGCAGATCGTGGTTAAGCCTGAGGATCGTCCAAAGACGGCTTTCACAACACACATGGGTCTATTCCAGTTTGTCAGGATGCCTTTTGGGCTTGTGTCGGCACCTACAGTGTTTGCACGTATGATGCGTATGCTGGCATTAGATCAGTTTTCTGACATCAATTTTTTTGACGATATTCTTGTGTACAGTATGTCATGGGATGCTCACCTTTAAACATGTCAAGGGTGTGCTCTCTCTCGTCTGAGGTCTTTCAACCTCACAGCTCGTCCTTCGAAGATCGATTGTGTGTGTGTGTGTGTGTGTGTGTGTGTGTGTGTGTGTGTGTGTGTGTGTGTGTGTGTGTGTATGCATTTGCGCGTGTGTGTGTGTGTGTGTGTTGTGTGTGTGTGTGTGTGTGTGTGTGTGTGTGTGTGTGTGTGTGTGTGTGTGTGTGTGTGTGTGTGTGAGAGAGAGAGAGAGAGAGAGAGAGAGAGAGAGAGAGAGAGAGAGAGAGAGAGAGAGACAGAGACAGACAGAGAGAGAGACAGAGAGAGAGAGAGATGCCATTATAATCTACCTTCCCCCTCCATCTCCCCCTCCATCTTTTTTGTTTTCTCCTTGACCATTCATACATACCCAAGACTATAATTATTGATTAAGTGACAATCCATCGAAACGAAGCCGTAATTAACGGAGAGAGAGAGAGAGAGAGAGAGAGAGAGAGAGAGAGAGACAGAGAGAGAGACAGACAGACAGACAGACAGACAGACAGACAGACAGACAGAGAGAGAGAGAGACAGATGCCATTATAATCTACCTTCCTCCTCCATCTCCCCCTCCATCTTTTTTGTTTTCTTCTTGACCATTCATACATACCAAAAACTATAATTATTAATTAAGTGACAATCATCGAAACGCAGCCGTAATTAACGAAGAGAGAGAGAGAGAGAGAGAGAGAGAGAGAGAGAGAGAGAGAGAGAGAGAGAGAGAGAGAGAGAGAGAGAGAGAGAGAGAGAGAGAGATTATAATTCCATTTTTCCATCCAAAATATCATGTGCTAAACATTACTATAAATTTGAATAAAGAGCAATACATCAATATGATCAACAGTAATCCGGACACACATTTATCACCTTGCAGTTACAGTGCTCCAAGAAATCAAAAGTATTAAGACATCAGTCAAGTAGTGACAATGCACCAATAAAACCAGCGACCACAACAGTCATTCATCTGATATGATTACAATCATTAATAAAACCGACAGTAACCATATCTCTCATTTATCATTATCTGGTTTTAAAACATAAGTGGAAAGGAAACAGCGTATCAGTTTAATATGCAGCTAAACAGATGCCCTGGTATATGTATTTGTCCCCAATAGCAATGGTCTGCTGTGAAATCTGTAATTAGTTTTTCCCTGAAGGATTCTGTAATTTGAGTACATCGAAAATGTAGTGGAAGTGAATTCCAAACCACACTACCTGAGTAAGATAAGCTTGATTTAAACAGATCTGTTCTAGGTGTGGGAACCTGGAATTTGGTTGAATCCCTAGGGTTTATGCTAAATTTAGACTGAGGAGTTTGTGGTGCTAAACCCGATGCAATTTTTTACATTAGCAGACATTTGTTGACAGCAAACATTTCTTTTAACGGAAGAGTCCCTGCTTTAGTATAATCCCCTTCACTAAGACTAGATGATTTTAACAGGACTGCTTTAAGCGCTCTTAAGAGGTTTCATGGCAGTAGCACTAGCAGAATCAAATAGTGTTGAGCAATAATTGATTGAAGAGAGAACATGTGCGTGTAGGAACAATTTCCTGGCATGAAGGCTTAAGAAATGCTTAATCCTGCACAGCTGATATGTTTGTCTGGATATTGATTTACATAAACTGCGAAGGTGATAAGACCAAGATGGATTATTATCAACATATACGCCTAGAACTTGATGGCTATCCACCACTTCAGTTTCCTGATTATTGATAAAAACATATGGAGCCTGTGTGGTTATGTTTTGTCTTCTCTGCCTTGTTGTTATCAGCATTAGTTTTGTTTTGTTAGGATTCAGTGACATGTGGTTTACATTGCTCCAATTACTTAAGATATCAGCATTCGTCTGTAATGAAGTGAAAACAGCTTCCAAGCTGGAGCTACTTGTATGGACGTGGTATCATCACAAAAGAGTTCACATGAATCCTCAATATAAAGAGGGAGATCATTTATATAAACTGAGAACAGCAACGGACCTAACACAGAACCCTGGGGTACGCCATGTTGGATAGGTAGCTTCTCTGATAAATTGTTGTTGACACAAACGATTTGCCGACGGTCTTCTAGGAATGATGTTATAAGTTGGAAGGTATTTCCGGTTATACCATATGATAAAAGCTTCCTGCATAACAATTTGTGGTCAATTACATCAAAAGCCTTTGCAAAATCAACAAACAGTGCGCTACAATATTTATTCTCATTAACACTGGCTAGCCATTGATCTACCAGGTTTGTAAGCGTTGTATGACAAGAACGATTTTTCCTGAATCCTGATTGATTTTTATTTAGTCGGTTGGAGGAGTCAAAATGGTGTTTATTTATGTGTTTTTCTAAGGGCTTTGGACAGAACTGGCAAAATGGATATAGGTCTGTGGTTTGATGGCTCAGATTTGTCTCCAGATTTGAAAATGGGTAATACTTTTGCAACTTTTTGAACTGAGCGGGAAAGTGACATTTATTAATGCATAAATTGTAAATGTAGGTAAGAGTTTCACATATAACAGGTGCTGATGGTTTCAGTATTTTTCCATCAATCCCGTCAAGTCCCGCGGCTTCCTGTCTGCTTTAACTGGCATAAAACTTGGCAAACATCACTAACTGTCATAGACGGAACTGGTGTTGCTGAACGAATGTTCTTAGCATTGCAAAAGTTTTTATTTTTTTTATTTTTGTAATTCATTTGAGTCAGTATTCTTTTCTTTGACAATGCGTTCTGCAACTGTTGTAAAGTGTTGGTTGAGTTCATTTGGTGTTATGCTGATAATGGGACTTGTCTTTGACTGTGAATTTTATTCGTAAATTCATTTATGGCTTGCCATATGGACTTCGAATTTTGTTTGTTGGCTACATGTTCACGAAAAAATTTCAATTTGCTGTTCGTTTGAGTGAATTGAGAGAGAGAGAGAGAGAGAGAGAGAGAGAGAGAGAGAGAGAGAGAGGGTGAATTGTGGTGGCTGTCAATATCACGTAACATTTACGACAAAGGGAATAGAACATCAAGCGAATTGAGAGAGAATGGTCTTTTTGTTTGTTTGTTTGTTTGTTTTTTGTTTGTTTGTTTAATTTACAGTAGTAAGATGCGAACATTTTGCAGACGCCCCGGAAGTATTCTGTGGTAACAACTGTCTGCCCAGACCCACATCTAACAATTCGTGGTAAATGGTGAGACAAACATTAAAATTATGTGTCTGAATAGTCAGTATTAGTGCTTATACTTTTGATCGTTCGTACCTTAGATTTCAAAGATTACTAGCTTTACTGTCGGTTGAATTGTAGTTTGCTTTGTTTTCACGTTGTACCAGCTTGACTCGGGACTCCCTTGATCGGAGTCGGACTGATTCCAATATCAATATTATTAGTCATTACATAATAGTGTACGTTTATTTCTTTATTTGTTACTTTTTTTTTTTTTGGTCAGGATTTTGCCAGATATATCACTGGCGTAAATCGCTTTCACGGAAAGAAGGCATTTACCTGCGCAGATTATCTTCTTTTTTTTTTTTTTTTTTTTTTTTTTTTACTACGGTGGAGGTTTACGCCATTGGTATAATAATTTGTGGTGTGTGTGTGTGTGTGTGTGTGTGTGTGTGTGTGTGTGTGTGTGTGTGTGTGTGTGTGTGTCTTGATCTTTTATCTTGATGCATAGTCGACAGGGCCACACTGTGGCATAACGTCGACGGTAGGGTCTATCTATGGGTGTGTGTATTTTGCCTTGCATGCAACAGTTGCTGACCCCATTTTACCTGAATTTACATGGTGTTACCTGAATAGGAATTCACCATCAGTGACATGTCATTTTACTTGATGTGAAGCTTTTATCATTGTGCCATGGCCTGATGAAATTTGTTGAAAATACAAGTCTGAGATTTGAAAGACTGTTGTTTTTATTCTTGTACACACCACACACACACACACACACACACACACATACACACACACACACACACACACACATATATATATATATAGATATAGATATATGTGCGTGTGTACATATATATGATTTGAATGAGAACCATTTGTCCAATTGATTTTACATTTTATCTGTGCTGTCACACATCCATAAATATTGCTTCTTGCACAAGAAGCATGTATTCAGTCTTGATCGATAGCCTGACTAGACTTTCATGTGTGGATTTTGTCCCCATAGAGAACTAATTTAAGGATTTTGTCCCCATAGAGAACTAAGGATTTGTTCAATATTGTACAAACAGCACACCCACCATCTTTTTTTTTTGTCTGTCATTCTTCCCAGATGACTACTTCTTTTTTTTTTTTTTGTCTTCGACTGTGGACTATTCTCTTGCCCCTATTGTGGAAACTCGTTCACACACATTTCTGGTCATGGTATATAGACATGTCAGCTGTTTGTTAAAATCTGTCGAGTTGGTAGTGAAAATTGTTCACATTGTCCAAGTTGTACACTAAGCACTAAAGCAGTAACTGAGTAAGCATCTATTTTGTTGTGTTTATCCATCCTGATGGGTTTCTACATGTGTTTGTTTTGATTGTTTTGAAAAATTTTCCTTTTATCACATTTTCATGCTTTTCATATATATGATATCTGATTTCAAAATGTTATTGTGATATGTATATATATTTATATATGGGTATATGTTACATTATGTATTTATGCATACCATTTGAATATTATGTGAAAGCCTGGTATGAGAGTGCATAAGAACTTTCTGCAGGTGACTGCTCTTTGACATTAATAAAAAAAAAGAAAAACAAAACAAAAAAGCACATCAAATATGTTAAAGTATTAGCACTGTTCATATCATTTAGTTTTAAAAGAGAATAGAAAATAGTCACATAATGAAGTAAAAATGTTAACCTCAGTTGACACGTTTCATAAATGTATTTGTGATTTTTATGCAGTGAGCGACGCACTTGCTTAGCACAAAAGTGGCACAGAAGAGCAACATAAGGAGAAAAGCAAAGGCCTTTGTTGGTCAACACCACCAAGAGCTTGGCAACAGTTTTTCGTTTTTTTAAAATAAAATGGCGTCTGGGGGGCTGACATCAAAACCTGCCCCAATGCCCCGGAGCTCAAAGCCTCCAATTGGATCCAAGCCGCAGCCAGGCTCTCATGCTCACTCACAATTGGGTGGTCGCAGCATGGCAACGTTGGCGGCGGATGCTGCTGCCAGTGTGGCCCAGTCGCATGCTCACCGCAATGCTGGGCAGATGAATGAAGCACAGGCCAAGACAGTGCTGAAGGAAGCTGTGGATGCTGTGGTGAACAGTTTTGCCAAACACACACATGGACATGGGAGAGGTACCAGTTTGCTTTTTTGTTGTTTTTTTCATATTCTGCTTCTTGTATTGCTGCTACTATCCTGCAATGGTAGTTATTGTTGTATATACGTATGCGTTACTTTGTGTGTGTGTGTGTGTGTGTGTGTGTGTGTGTGTGTGTGTGTGTGTGTGTGTATTAAACAAACTATAAGTATTTAAAGCTGTATTCGCAACACGAAGGAATCATCAGGTGGGAGCGTGAAGACAGATCTGTGAGAAGATTGAAAGCTTGTAACTGTGATGCAATTCTGTGTTACCCTGCAGAGGCCTTCTTTTTATGTAATTTGCTTGCAAAGTTTTGCATTGTAATGTTTTTGCAAATAGAGCAGGAAGCATGACATTTACAAACGAACAAGAATCATTTAACTCCCAGTCCCAGAGCTTTGAGTGTTATCTCTTGTGTTATGAGTCTTTAGGAGTACACAGAAACTTTCCATTTAGACCTCATCTGTGGTTTTGTGATCTGGACTTTTTGTGTTTGTATCTATCTTTGATGGATTTCCCAACCAAGCTTCCTCTGTAATGTGGCTGTGTGGAGGTTATGATTGTGAGGTGCTGCTGTCACTGTATTGCTCAACTGTCCTAACCATAACACTTAAGGTTGGCTCTTTCAAAACAGTTGTCTTTCACTGGGATGAAAAAAAAACAAATTGACGGAAATGTGTAGCATGCTATCAAATGGTTTTAATGCAAGTGGATCTCAATGACACATGTATATACCTCACAGAAAAGCAACGTATAAATGCGTGCACTTGCAATACATTCTTTTAACTAAGTAGTCCAGATCTGCCTTGAGCTTCAGTGATGAAGTCAGCAACTGCGGAAGCATCATGGAGAGTGATTTACAGACTTGTACGTTTGATGGACAAGACTCTTACAATGGTGACATTTTAATGGTGTGGTCTGTCACCTCGGGTGGTGGTTGTATCAGCCTGGTGACCAGACAAAATAAGAAATTAAATTCCAATTAGCTGACTTTGTTGATTCTTTTTCATAAAAATCTTACAAAGGTTTCTGATCATGTTATTTGACTTTTGTGGGATATGTATATGTAGCAAATAAGTTCAAGCTGAAAGAAATCTCTGAAATGCATGTTGTAATGTTGAGAAGACATAACCTAATGCATAATTTTGGATTGTGAGAAATGAGTTGTACACGTAGTCTATCACTAGAGCTCATACTGCATTATTATCATTATCCTCATCAGTCATCGTGAAAAGCAAAAAAACATTGTCACTTTCAGATCAGGTGGCACTGCATAATGTGTTGTAATTTTGATCGTCATTCTTTCGTCCATTTCAGCATTCATGGCAACATTGCGTTGATGTCATTTATAAAACAGGGAAAGTATGCAATTAAACACTCCTTGGAGAAAACAGTGAATTTCTGACATATCATGAATTTAAAACAGATCCTTGATGTTGGATAGACTTTGTCAGATAATATGCCTGATTTTTTTTCAGTTAAGGAATATGTTAGAAAAAAATTAAATAAAACAGAATATGAATTATTCCAGTGATGTGGACATACCCAGTGCATTAAAACTGATTTATAGTATCCCTTAAGGATCAAAACTATTCTGAGAGTTTGTGATACAAACCAATAATGACCCAAATTGTTGTCTCAAATGGTTGCAAAGGCTAAACCTTAATGTTCCATGGAAAGTAGTAGTCTTTTGAATTCATAAAGTCAACAACATCAGATTAAAATGGCTTCAGATTAGAACTGCTCATAGGATCCTCTCAACAAGTGTGGTTTTAAATGCTATGGGTGTTTGTCCAACAATAAATTGCTTACTTTGTTCTATCAAACATTCATTTTGCAGTTGCAAAAATGTCAGATATTTTTGGAGATCCCCTTGAAAAATGTGGAAATGCACATAATATTAAGATCTCACACTATTTGTTCTTTTTAATATGGGATAACATTGATTTCATGATAATGTTTGCTAATACACACACACACACACACACACACACACACACACACACACACACACACACACACACACACACACACACATGTATATATATATGTATATATACATACATATGTATACATATATGATGGATTCTCCTGTGCTGTCTGACGGATGAATAGGCAGGAAGGTCATCTGCTTATGTGGGTCCTCATGTGGGAATGAAAGACCAATTCTTGAGGCACAGTGTCTTCGACAGACGCTGCATGGAATAGAGTCTTGCAAGGATGGGCCCAGTTTTCTCCGATTCCTCCTTTCAAGGATCGCAGCTGCTCTCTTGCGCTCAGATGTCTTTTTGCCCTGGGTACACTGTTGTTTCCACTGTGTTCTGTCAAGGGCGACATCTTCCCAGGAAGCAGTGTCGGTGTTGCAGTTTCTGAGGTTGGCCATCAAGGTGTCTTTGTATCTCTTGAGAGGCCTTCCTTGGTCACATTGTCCTTCCTTCAGTTGTCCATAGAGCAGCATTTTAGGAATTCTGCTGTCCTCTATACAGACAAGGTGTCCTGTCCATCGGAGCTGGTTTTTGACGAGTAGTATACACTCAATGCTGGGTAAGCCACTCTTCAGGACCTGTAGGTTGGCCACTCTGTCTTGCTATTTGATGCTACAGATCTTGCGCAAGCATCATTGATGGAACTGTTCGAGTTGTTGGATGTGTGTCGGCGGTACGTGGTGCAAGTCTCACAACAGTAGAGGAGAGGACTCAGAACCACAGCTCTGTACATGGTGACCTTTGTGTGCAATCTGATGCCATGGTCTTGCCACAAACTCTTTAAAAATCTGCCAAAGGCAGAGCTGGCTTTGAGATGCGCAACATCACTTCTGCATCCAGAGATCCATTGCTGCTTACAGTGCTGCCCAGATAGCAGAACTTGTCCACAGTTTTGATCTCTGTGTTGTTGATGACGGCTGGTGATGGTGGAGCACTGCCAGCAGCGGATGGTGAAGGTTGGAATATGGCCTCAGTCTTACCAAGACTGATTGTGAGACCAAAGTGTTGACAGGTCCTTAAAAACGATCTGTGATGCATTGGATATCTTCATGGGAGCGCGTGTCCAGTGCACAATCATTTGCAAAGAGGAACTCTCTCTCAGAAGGGCATCAAATACTTTGGTCTTGGCCTGAAGTGGTCGAAGTTAAAGAGTTTGCCATCTGAATGTAACTGGATGTATACCCCTTGTCACAGTCCCGGAATGCGTCAATCAGCATTGCAGCAAACAGAATGGAAAAGAGGGTGGGAGCTATGATGCATCTCTGCTTTACTCCATTTTTCACTGGGAATGTGTCAGAGGTATCTCCGTTTTCTTGCACCCTCACCTGCATGCCATCATGGAGTGAAATTATCAGTGAGATGAGTTTTTCAGGGCAACCAAAACTTGTGAAAGATCTTCCACAAGCCAGTCCAATTAATGGTGTTGAAGGCCTTGGTGAGATCAACAAACATCATGTGAAGTTCCTGATTCTGCTCACGACACTTCTCGTGGCGAATAGGCCTTGCCTGCGTGAAACCTGCACTGTGATTCAGGGAAGATGGAGTCGGTTCAAGATGGCCCTGGCAAGAATCATTCCTGTGATACACAAGAGGGAAATCCCACAATGATTGTCACAGGATGCTTTATCACCCTTCCTCTTGTAGATGTGTGCAGCAGAGGCATCTTTGAAGTCTTGGGGCCCTTCTTACTTTCCCATATGGACTGGAAGAGGTTGGTCAGCTTTTCCAGGCAAACCTCACCTCCATTCTTGTAGATGTCTGCTAGAATTCCATCTGTTCCTGTTGTTTTACCAGACATGGTCTGCTTCAGAGCCTTCGCAGTTTGCACTGGAGGGTGGGGTCTGCCTAACATTTATTCACTGGCAGTTGTGGGAGTGCTGCAATTGCTTCTTCAGATATTGATGGGACTATTCAAAAGAGCATTGAAGTGTTCAGCCCAGCGAGCAAGAATATCAGTCTTATCTGTCGCAGTGTGGTCTGATCAGAAGCATGAATGGATGTTGACCCAGTAGTCACTGGTCTATGGATGATGCGGAGGCCTTCGGGAAATATCTTCATTTCGTTGGTGTCAGCCGCAGCTTGCAGATTTCTGCTGTCTATTCCCACCAATCAGTCTTCATCTGCCAAAGCTTCTGTTTGGTGAGCTGCCTGGCTTGCTGGTACTTCAGCTGTTTCTTCTCGCAGGTCTTGTCACTGAGGTGATCTCTGTGGGTCTTGTGGAGCATGTCTATGAGCTTGTTGATCTCTGGGTCATTTTCATCAAACCAGTCTCTATGTTTGTGTTCAACAAAGCCCAGGGTGTCAGCTGCTGCATATGTTCTCTCTCTCTCTCTTTCTCTCTGGATATATATATATATATATATATATCACTACATATATATGTATGTTTAAAGTGTAAAACAGAAAATTTTCCTTAAAAAAATGTGTTTGCCATTCAATGATGTGAGATATAGAATTAAACAGTATAAAGGAAATTTGGACAATAGTCTGTCCAAGTTTACTACAGATTGGAGTTCCTGCAAACCAGTATTTTGCAAAAGTCTATATATTAAGCATTCTGTTGTTTTTTAAACAAACACAACAAAGCACCTTTGTTGTCAGGTAAGATGATGTAGTCAGTGGATCTATGGGAACTATTGTCAGAAGTATATTATGACAGCCTTCTCAAAAGTGGAAGTTAGATATTCCGTCAGTGTTCTCAGCTGCTGAGCAGCATCTGTGTTCATCAGAAGCCTGGTAAGTGGTGTTGTATGAAGTGACTCAGCATGCTGAAGTGACTCAGCAGTCATGCATCACCCCTTCTTGCCAGGGGCCTTACGGAGACCTGACATTGCTAGTTCCATGTGGACTGTTGATCCTGGAATTTCCCAACAAAACTAACGTGGTCATAAAATGGTGAGCAGCCTAAGAATAAGGTCTTTGAGGTGCAAGAAGATGAGCAGGGGAAGAGAAGAAAGCAAATGAATAATAGTTGTGTTAAGACTGATTTTCTATATCCTTGGAAATGTCTGTCTTATTTGTATAATGTTTAACCCCACCCCACCCCACCCCCACTCCTCCCTGTTGCAGTGAATGTGGTGGAAGCCCTTCAGGAGTTCTGGCAGATGAAGCTGGAAAGAGGGGCAGATCTGAAGAATGGTGCACTTGTGATATATGAATCGCAGCCCGCCACCTCACCCCCATACGTCTGCTTTGTTAGTCTTCCTGGGGGCAGCTGCTTTGGGAGCTTTCAGGTTATATATATATTGTCATTCGTTTTCTGCTCTCATTTTTACTCTATTTTTATCATGTATGATTGAGCTGAAATTAAGGGTGAAAAACAGAGAGGGGAAGAAAAAAAAAAAACAAACAACAACAACAACAAAAAAATAGAAGGAGAGTCAGCAAGAGTAGGGTGTGGCAGACTATGACCAGACAAGAATTAGCTTGGTTGTGTAAGTGGTGGAAGAATTTTTCAGAATTTTTGCGTTTTCTTCAGGTTATAAAGATCTGTAACCATATTTTTTTTCAAGAAAAAGAAGCAATTGGAAAAGAATAAGTGATTGTTATTGTTGGTGTAGATTCCCCTCACCACTGTTCTAAGTCAAGGTAGTGATATTTCACAGGCTGAAGTCATATCCATTCATGAGCAAATGCACACACACACACACACACACACACACACACACACACACACACACACACACACACACACGGGCCCATCAACTCAGTCACACACGTGTACACACACATGCACACATGTACATGCACTTGCAGATACATGCTAACACATAGATACAACTAGAATATGGCACAGACAAAGTTAAGTAGCTATCCAAGATCTGATCAGCACAATGGGCTAATGTACAGGTTACCTTTCATCTCATCTGTTGATTTCTTTATCCATCCTTACTGAAACTGCACAAGTTTACTGGTACAATATCTGTTGTGTGCTCAATGCAATATGGACATTGCATTTGTGCAGTTGTGCCTTTTGGAAATATTTATGTAGAAAATCTGCTTTTAGGCTTTAAAAATCCCTGGACATGGGTCAAATGCTGTTAGCCAAGCCATGCCCACATCCCCATTCAGGATGGTGCTTTTTGTGTGTGTGTGTGTGTGTGTGTAATGTGTGTGTGTGTGTGTGTGTGTGTGTGTGTGTGTGTGTGTGTGTGTGTGTGTGTGTGTGTGTGTGAGTGTGCGCGTGCATATGCATGTATGCGTGCGCGCGCGCGCGTGTGTGTGTGTGTGTGTGTGTGTGTGTGTTACTCCCCCCCCCCCCCCCACACCTCCTGATTTGTAGGTGAGCGAGTTCTGCCATTTCTGACCCTTCTTTGCTCCCATCCTCTCTTGTGTCTCTTTCATTCTTTCTCTGTTACTTTGTTGGTCTGTTTATGGTGGCCCTGGTGTTTCAGGTGGAATAATGTGAGTAGAAGTTTTGTAAATGGCAGAACATGCTCATATGTGTGATCTCATGATTGCAGAACTGTGTAACAAAGGCTGAAGCCAGACGAAGTGCAGCCAAGATTGCCCTGATGAACTCTGTGTTCAATGAGCATCCCTCGCGCAAGATATCGGAGGAGTTTATAGATAGGGCTGTTGCCGATGCCATCTCCAGCTTTCAGGTGAGTGGCACTGGATGTAAGTCCTAATAACCATGCTGTCATTGGCATTTGTGCCAGTTATGCTGTATGGTTCTAGGGTCTGCACTGGCAGGATTTTTTGTGTGTTTATATGGAATGGCATCATGAAATGCCGAAAAAGGATCAGCAGCTACAGTTCGCTGCGTTGTTATATGTTCGTATGAACACTTCTAGCACTTATTAGTACAGCTGCAGCTACACTTATTAAGTTCACACTACTGATGCTGTTATGGTTTTAATTGATCGGTTAATTTTACTAACACTGCTGTTACTGCTACCATAGATGAAAACCATTGTCCAGAATTGCCAGAAACCAGAATTCGACTTCACTGTTTGTCTGGTTGATTCTCATATGTTTCGGTGAAACTGTGATCCTATTACTCTGTCCGATCCAGGTTTTTCTTTTCCAAAATAATCATTCCTTCATCATTTTGTTGAGAGAATATGCAAAAGCTGCTTCGGCCAATAGTCGCAAAACCATCGTTGAGCTTCATGAAGATAGGTCTGTGAATGATGCCAGTGTTCAGAACAAGTTTTGTTTTCATATGTCACTGCACAGCAGAGGCTGGTTCCAGTTAGCAAACGCCTAACCTGACATTAACTACAATAGCTGGTTCAGGGCGTACAGGTCTGCAAAGCGCTCACCATTCTCGTTCATCTTTCCCAGTCCATGTGCCTGTGTTACCCATTCCAATCTTGGCGTTGAAATCTCCCATCAGTATGGTTATGTTCTTTGCTCCTGTACTGTCTATCACTGTAGCTGCTGGTAGAAGTCATCTTTCTCTCTTCTTTTGCATCATTGGTGGGAACATAGCACTGGATGATGTTCAGCCTGATGTCATTCTTCTTTGTGGCAAACTTGGCTGTGATGATGCGGGAGTTGACAGGTTCCCATCCAATGAGTGCCCCCTGTGCCTCTGGTGCCAGCATCAGAGCCACACCCTCAGTATGGGGGGCTCCATCCTCTGTGTGTCCTGAGTACAGCAGCTGTTCTCCAGATGAAAGTCTCAGCTGTCCTGATTGTAGCCACCTTGTCTCACTCAGTCCTAGCACTCCGATCTTGTTCGCGTTGCTGTCCAGGGTGTGAGAAGGGGAGTCAGCCTTGCAGCATCCTTTCAGCTTTCACTGCACCACATCATAAGTCTCCGGGATGGAGACCCTTCCTTGCCCAGGTGAATGTTTTGGTTCACTGTCGTTGATGCTTCTGTAACTGGTCATTTTTACAGGTAGGGTTGTTAGCCCAACGCAATCCCCTTATCCTCGGGGCAAGGTGGTCCTTCCTTAGTCGCCTCTTACGACATGCATGGCAGGGCAGTGCGTCTATTCTATGCCCAACCCACAGGGTGACAAGTAGGTTCTTTCTGACACAAATTTCCTTCAAACCAGATTCAAATTTAGATGTTGTAGTAGGGACCCTCAAATGTCACAAAAGACCTTGGATTCTTCATCAGAGGGTCCACAGGACTGTGGATTGTAAAATGCTATGGGGAACACTGGAATGTGCATTTTCTGAGATCTTAGGAAGAACAAGCAACCAAAATCAAGCAATTAATGAGCATACAGACATAAAGAAAGGGCATTTGTATGAAAACATGAAACTGACAAAAAATTAAAGCGAGAAAGAAAGAAAAGGAAATCAGACATTTTTTTTTTTTTTAGGATAAGCCATTTAGCTCAAGTGTCAATAAAGAACATTGTCTGAGAAGATACAAAATAAAAGAGACCATTTCTTTGATAGATTCTTTTGAATGCAAAAGTGCTCCTGAACAGAAGCCAATTCTTTTAGAGCGTAGGGTTTTTCCCCTGTCCAAACAGACTAACAATACAACCAGCATCCTACCTACATATTTTTAGAATCAGCATCATGAAACAATCAGTTATGAAGTTCTTCCAGATTATAACACATCTGAGTGGTCATCAAGGTACAAGTTCTGCAAATTTTCCTCCCTTCTTCTAAGTTGTTAGCAAAACATTAACATTGATAACATAAAGCTCATAAGCATAGTGATGATAAAGCATTTAAAAGAAAATTGTACAAGGGCCTTCATTTGTAATATGCCCCCAAAGACTAACATTTTTTAATGTTGAAATTAATATGATAGAATTCAGCCATTACTCCTTTAATAAGCACAAACTCAAATTGACATCGTCTGTTATGTAAATTTTTGTATGTCATCAATAAAATAGTATAAATGGCTGAGCTTTGTGAAAATGGATCCAACAAAGCAGTAAATGTGTCTCAGATCTTGACTACATAGAAGCTTAGGGATGAACTGTTTAAAAATGCATGTGGATTAGGGAAGCAATTTATTGGACTACAAATTTTAAACTAGGTGAAATAGGCTTGGAACAGGACTATAAGCCAGGGAGACTGTAACCTTTTGGAATGAATACATTTTGCTTTTGATGAAGAACAGTGGAGGAAAACTCAGGTTTTCTGTTCAGTGAGGAAGCAAAACTTGTTACCTCCTTGATGAAAATAAAAGAACAGAATCTCCAACAAGACCTTGTTCTGAAAAAAAAAAAGTAATGTTTGTTCCCATCTCATGAACAGCGGATCAGAAGAAAACAATGGGATCTATATTTAATAGCCTGTCCATGTTTATGGCAGATACCCCCAAAGTGCGTGTTCATGGGTGATGAAATGTGCATGTCATTTTGTCGTTTTTGCAACATGCCTTTGAATCAGATGTCAGTAACTGCTGATTTAAAGTAACCACCTGTTCTTTTGTCGGGTTTCAGAGATTGAAGAGAATTGAAAACAACAACCATAACAACAACATCATCAAGAACAACAATGGCCACATTATAGTTGATATTCACCTGAGAAGTCTGTGCTCTACACTCGTTATTATGTGGAAACTATTCTTCTCAGAGTGATGAAGTCCATATGTAGGCAGCACCCAGCTGAATAAGTAGAATTTTGCTGCTTCCTGACAACTGTAGTCCCCCCAAATCAGGGAAAGGTCACTAGATTAACCTTGATGAACGAGGTGTCTGATTTTTTGCTACCCACACTAGTGTTTTGAGGGTGGAAAAGTAGGTGTGTGTGTGTGTGTGTGTGTGTGTGTGTGTGTGTGTGTGTGTGTGTGTGTGCATGTGTGTAGGGAGAGGGAGAGTGGAGGAGGATTTTCACAAAACTTGCACAATATTTACAATGAAGAAAAACAGTGATGAATGGCCCTGCAGATGTTTGATTGGGTGGGACAAGTGTTAGGAAGGAGTGTGCATATGTGTGGAGGAGTGGATAGTTTGTTGGGAGAGGGGCAAGTTAAAGACTGAGATAGTGTTTACTAATCTAAAACACAAATTACATGGTTTACCAAGTGGTTTTGTGATTCAGTTCACTCAAAAACACTTACAGAGCAATCAACATTTTTCTGTCTCTCATCCCCTCCCTCCGACCCCCCCCCCCCCCCCCCCTCTCTCTCTCTCCCTTTCTCACTCACAATCTCTCAGAATAACAGGGGCAAGAGGTTTTATCTGTGCAGTGAGGGTTTTACTTGGAAACAAAAGAAAACAAAAACAAACAAACAAAACAAACTACTGGCTCGGTCAACAGTACGGCAAATACATGCTGGCTACAAATTATCTGTAATTCAGTTTTTGTTTTTTTCAGTATTACCCTCTTGTACTGAATTATGCAGAGCTAAAGTCTCTAGATTTTTTGCTCTTTTCAGGTTTTCTTCCCCACATTAAGTTTCTTAATTAATTAGAGATCAGGAATGTTCAAGGTAATATGTTGAGCTGAAAGTTTGTCATAAGCCAGTTAAATCTGTGTATTTGCTTTTCCCATGGAGTGTACTTGGCTGATCAACCTGTGTTGTGTCATTGTCACCAAAAAACCTCACTAAATATGGCTACATACATGCTAAGTTCCTCAAATTAGTAACACATATTTGCTCGTTATGGCAATTCATGCAGATGAAGAAGAAGCATATTATGACAAATTGTGCAGAGGAGTAATGAATCAGATACTTATCAAGATGATTAATGCAAATAGGGATGAGTAAGATTCATATTAGGATGATTAATAATGAGGAGTGCCAAATAAGAGGCTGATGCCAACCTATTGTGATCAACAGCAGTTATGTACAATGGCACACCAGGAGTGTGTCATGCAATGTCACTTGAATTACCTTTTGTCATTATAAAGTGTCTCATGAAAATGCAGTATATGTGTCATTCTTTTCTTCTCACAAACAGATTACACACATCCTAATCTTTTTTTTCCTTCAGTTTATATGTGCACTTATTCATCATGAGTTGCTGTATATAGACAAAGTGTATTATTGGACAGTTAAGTCCCTGTGTCATCTGTGTTACCACAGGTGTGATAAACACGACACAGAACTACAGTCTCTCTGCCATGTAATGGTCATGATAATCTAAGCAGCATTTAATGATTCATTGTTGTAGCTGGGCAGGGACACATCACAGAAAGGTAAGCCTTTGACAGCCATGTCTGATCTGTGAATCGGTTTCTTCTGTGGCACTTTAAAAAAGGCGACTAGTGTAAAAGCTAAAAGAAATACTCCACAGGTTGGACTTTTTGCCAGCTTTTGGCGCAGCATGATGGAGAGGTCATATATTCTTTCACAGTTAGTAGGTGCAGTACAGAACACCTTGCCTGCTTAGCAGGAATGTTTGGAGAGTGGCAAGTGGTGCATTTTCTTCAAAATCACTACCCTCCCTAGTTGTGCCATTCCCTTCCTCTTCAATATCAGTCATCAATATCTAACTCTCTCCTAATACTCTTTCTGAATAGTTTCGGCTTCCATGAATAATTAACGAAAACGTTTGCTACGTTTGAAGTGGCCATTTTTCTCACACTGCAGTGTTGAGTGAAGTTCACTACTGCAAGCTGTGGGCTTTTCTCCTTTACTGTGTGTGAGAGTCTAATTTTATCAATGGCATCTTCTGGAATATTCTCTTGAGTTCTTCACAAAGTTTCTCATTACTCAGAGTCAGAAGGTCACATACTCTGCACTCATATTTGGCTGCAACCTAATTGAAACGACAGACACTTGCCGTGAGTGCCCTCTGTGGGTGTAAAGACGACAAGAGGGTTACAGAGAAATCACATTTAAGTAAATAGATGGTTTGGGGAAGGGGAAGTGGATGGTCAATTTATATCATTCACATTTTCATATCTGTCATTGACTGTACACGAGTGTCTGAATTAAAAGAATGAACTGTTCGTCTTCTGTCTAACAATTGTAATTGAATGGCAGTTAAAAGAAATATTGTTTGCCTGGGCAGAAAAAGAGGAGGGATGGGGTGGGTGGGTGTGGTGGGGGGGGGTGGGGGGGACATCTAATCATTTGTATAATGTATCATGAAAATTCCTATCATTCCCACTGAGAGATAGCTTTCATTCCCTACTTATGTTTGACAAGATTAAAAATTATGCTTCTGCTCCTCAATAAACTGCTATCTTTCCTATTGAGGTAGCCAAGCTTTGCAGTCATTATCTGTGTGGTGAAAGCTTGGAAAAAGAGTCTAGTGCTGGTGGGATGACATGTCATTTTGTCTGGCAGAATCCATTGCAACAGATTTCATCAAATGGCAGAGGCAAAGCGTGTTTTCCTTCTCTTTTATCATCTGAATATAATTTTCTGCAGATAGATGTAGTTTCTTCATTCGAGCCCCATCTGTCTCAAAATTGCAGGGGAGTCCTGCAGACATTGATGACCCCAGCACAGGAATAGGGGCGTTCAAGTCATGCTGGAGGCCAACAGGGGGGGCGCACCATGCTGGAGTTCCAGGAGCTGATGACAGTCTTTCAGCTTCTACACTGGAATGGGAGCCTCAAGGCCATGCGAGAACGCAACTGCTCTCGACAAGAGGTAAGACTGCAATCTGCAAGAGTGTATGTCTTCTGGAAGCAACTGGAACATTTTTCTTAATGTGATGGTGTGGAGTGATAAGGGGGTGCAGGTGAAGGCAGGCAGATGGTGCTAAGTTCAGGAGTCAAGGGACAGCAGCCAGCAAAGAAAATGCAGAGTGACGACATGGAGTTTCTTCCCATGTATTTCCTTTCAAAGCCATGAGCTCACACCAGGAACACACTCCAGCACCACTGTCCTGGGAACACTCACTCATGGAGCACACTGCTCTCTCACACACAGTGCCTTTAAATATGTAGCTTGAGCTGGACCGCAAAGCCAGCGACACAACGCTGCACTCAAAATCGGCCTTGCGCGAGAAGGAAATGACAAAAATTGTGCTGTCTGTTGCAGCTTCAATGTTGTCTAGCTTGCTGTCCGTTCAAAGTATTCAAGCATATTTACTTTTGATGAAAACCTCAGAACTCAAGGAAAAAAATGTAGTAAGTCACATTTGACAATTTTGTTGCTGTGTTGAATTATTGGTGATTAAAGTTGGAGAGTGAATCCACGTTTAATATGTTTGCGTCATATTTTCTCTGTTTCAATAAGAAATACCAAATAGCGTGAAATAATGTTGTAATGAATGAATAGCTGGCATTTCACTCTTTTCATATTTATAAATTTGATTATACAAGACTTTGTTTGAGCAGAAAACTTTGTCTTTGAAAATTGATAGTAAACACAACTGGCTTTCTTCTTTGCCAGGCCGTCGACACGTGCTTTTGATACGATTTTTTATTAAAAAATACTCTGTTAAAATGGACTACTAGATAATAATTTTTTTATACATTTTAAGTTGCATCTGTCATAAAAATGGAGCCATTAACAAGATTTCGATCAGTAAGTCAGAATTTGGTAGAATTACAATTTAGATCAAAACTCCGACAGTGACAAAGAGTAGAACAAAGAAAGCGACCGTTCACGAGAGCGGCACCATCATTCATTTCATACAGTCACAAGCTTGTCAGGAAATGATCCTAGGCTTGCAATATATGAAAGGAAAGCTTACGGACTTTACTTTATTGTACGTTTTCGGATTCTTCGATTTTCCTCATACTTTTTGTGAAATCAAGAATTATCAAATAAACACACCAACTTTACTGAATTCTGTGCTCGATTTTGAGCCAGTGTAATTTCTTCAAGAGATCCGAAGTATGATGCTGTTTTGGCACCTTGAAAATAAGGCGTGCAGCTGAATTTTGAACATGTTGTAGTGGCTGGAGTAAGGCTGCGGGTACTCCAAGGAGAAGAGCATTACAATAATTTCGTCTTGACAGAATGCAGGAAGACGCCAACGTCTTCGTGGCCTGTTCTGTAAGGAAAGGTCTAATAGAGCTGATGCGACGGAGTTCAAGAAAGGATGCTTGGCAGATTTTGGCTATGTGATGTTTCAGGGTGAGATCAGAGTTGAGATAGAAGCCAAGGTAATGATCTAATGGCGTAAATAAGATGTTAGTGAAGCCCAGGACTATTGATGGATGAAGACAGGAGTCTTGAGCTTGAGAGTGTTTTGTAAACTGGATAGCGTCTATTTTATTGTCATTTAATTGTAGCTTATTAGTAGACATCCACTGTTTGATATGAAAAACACAGCCTTGAAGATTTTTGACGAGATAGTTGTCATAGTTATCTAGCATGTCAGAATATTCAAGCTGAGTGTCATTGGCGAACATTTCATGATGAACAGAATGGCTGTTAATGATCTCAGTCAGGGGTGTTGCGTACATAATGAAAAGGACTGGACACAGCACAGACCCCTGGGGAACACCAAAGTTTGATGACGTTTTAGAAGACCGCTTTTGGTGAATAAGAACGAAATGCTGTCTGTTTGACAGATACAATCTAAAGCAGTTTAGTGCAATGTCACATATGCAGAAGTTTGTGCTCAGACGTGAAAGGAGTATTGTGTGATCAGTGGTGTTGAAAACAGCAAACAGGTTGAGGAGAAGAAAAACAGATACTTTGTCTTCATCAAGAGATGTCAGAATATTATCATTCAAGATTTGGATGAGAACAGTTTCTGTGCTATGTCCAGCACGATAGGCTGACTGGTGGAAACTGAGAAGATTATTCAGAAGATGTGGGATAATTGAGGGAAGACCAATTTCTCTAGAATTTTTTACAAGAAAGGGAGATTGGAGATTGGCCAGAACTTTTTCAGTTCATTTGGATCGAGTGATGATTTTTTCAAAAGAGGTTTCACAATGGCAGTTTTGAAGTCATCAGGGATTGAACCACTCAAGAGAGACTTGTTAATATATCTGTGATGACAGGTAGTAGGGAGTCAAGATTTTCATAAATGAGAGAGAAGTTGGGATAGGATCAAGTTCACATGATTTTTTCGCAGTTTTCTGGAGAGTCTCTATCACAAACTGAGTGGTAACTGGTTCAAACTTGGACAAAGTTGGGCCAGAATAAGTGGATGTTACTCATGAAGGACTGGAAGAAACAGATGCATTACGGATAGTGGCTGTTTTGTCTCGGAAAAAATTCCAAAAGATATCAGGTAGTTTTGAGGGATCTGTGTTGGTGGGAAATACAGCGGTCTTCGTTTTGCCCAGAATTTGGGTCATGTTGTGGCAGAGTTCCCTACATGTCTTGCTGGCTGAGATCTGAGTTGAGAAGAAACTAGTCTTAGCTTTTTGAACCAAGTCTGCAATGTTCCGCACCATAAAGTTGTACATCTGTTTATGGACAGTGAGACCAGTGGAGCACCAGTGCCTTTCTGCCTGGCGACGTTTACGTTTTAATCCGGACAGTTGTGGGGGTGACTGCGTTGTACCAAGGCGTGGCTCTGTCTTCTCTGACTGTAAGCTAAAAGAGTTCGTCTCATCCACATCTGGTGGTCGCAAAGAAGAAATGGTTTTATGCTGGCTGCACACCAGCCATTTTTATTTTACTCATTCATACCTTTTAAAGAGTGAAGAAAGGAGCTCCATGGTGCATTCCATGTCATGTGCCACTCACAGTGAAACATACTTTTTTAGAGTGTTGGGAATTGCATGATGTGAGACACAAACATTTTACAACCAAATTTTGGGTGTGTTTCAGAAGATGTATTTAAAGAGTTGTGTGAATGAATGACTTGTGAGTTGACTCCCTGGGGGGGGGGGTGGTGGGGGGTGGGAACACTCTGACCGCCCTGATATGGCCCTTTGCAGTTGGCTGGGCTGTAGCAACATTACCTTACCTTACTGTACCCCGCACCCCCATTTAAAAAAATTTTTTTTTGCGGTGAGATCCTATTGCTTAGCAATGCTTTGTGCCAAATGGAGATGAGGCATTTGTTTTTGGCCAGGTAATGTGTGTCATAAAACTGCTTTTAGTAGTAAAATTCTTCTCTCTCTCTCTGTCTCGCTCTCTGCCTCATGTCTCTCTCTCTCTGTGCCTCTCTCTCTCTCAGTATATATATATATATATATATATATATATATACACTCGGTTTATGATTGTGTATTTTTCTGTCCTTTCCAATTTTTTTCAACATTTTAACATCTGATACAATTAAGTTTGTGTTAATTGATCGATAATTCAGAGTCCCAAAAAGTTTTGAAAACAGATGAACTGACAGGCAAACAAGAAGTAAAGGAAAGATAGGGGAGAGAGATGGAAAAGAGAATGGGGACACCAGAAAAAATAAAGAATGAAAATTGTCGTTGTATCCAATTTTTCTTTTTCTTTTAGTTTTTATGTTGCTTTCATCATTATAAATTCAGTGACATGATGGTTTGTCAGGTTCTGGCCCACTACTCACACCGTGCACTGGATGATGATATGCGATCACAAATGGCACTGGACTGGATAGCCCGAGAGCAGGAAACATCAGGTATTATCCGTCAAGAGCTGGAGGTGGCGGAACAGGAACTGGAGAGTGCACGTCTGGCAGGAAGGGAACTTCGCTTCTACAAAGGAAGAAAAGAGATATTTTGGTGCTGGCGCTCAGCCAGACTGATCCCATAGAAAGTATTGCATAGAGTGGTGGGGCAGTTCTTAGGACAGGGTTAGAGAAGGCTTCTGCAAGAATGATGATTGAGTTACTGTGTAATAAGCAAACAGATCCTGATTTCCCTCTTTTGTAATGGCATCACCCCAAGAGGGCCGCATCAAGAAGAAATAGTTGAAGACAAATGGGGCTGTATAACTTGCATTTCATACTTGTAATGGCTCTTTTAGTTTCCTAACCCTCTCCAGATGTCCCCAAGCCTGATATCACTGACCGACATTCATAATATTATCAGCTGGCTGGAAAGATGGAAATCTGGAAGCATTCTCCTGTAACTGATAATTTGTGTTTCGGTTTTGTTCATTCAAAATTTGTGTCTTTTTTTTCTCAACCGCTTTTCAAATTGTGCTTTTTTTCTTCCACTGCCTTGGATTTCCTTTTGAATGTCTATAAACACACCACACACACACCACACACACACACACACAAACACTTCTTTACTAATGTGTTTTTACACACACTCAAAAGCCAACCATTATTTTCCAATGTGTTTTTACACACACGCATACACACACACACAAACATGCACGAAACAGACCTTTTTCAATATGGTTTACGCATGAACAAAACCCAGCAAAAACCAGAAGGCCTTTGTAGCATTTAAACCTGTGACCTTCAGCATATTCTCGATTCTGATCCACTGGACCACAGCATATTCTGGCTAGATGTTGGAGTTCTTCTGATTGTGGTAACGTGTAGTGCATGGCTTCCATTACTGAGGGAGCTGGTCACAAGCGCTGTGACATTACCTTAGTTCTCTCCTTTATTCTGCCAAAATACAGGAAATTTGGAATTGATTGGTACACGGACCTTGGTGTCAAGATAACTGAAGACTATAAAGTAAAGTTCACAGGGCTGAATGTGCAAACATTTTTATGGTCATGGTCATGGTGCACACCACACACACACACACACACACACACACACACACACACACACACACACACACACCCACTTCTCTATGATATTGTATTGGGTCACAAAGACTATTTGGAGGTCAGCTTCTGTACAAAATTTAATACTTCTTTCAAATTTCAGCCTGATAAACATCTGCCCATGTGTGTGTGCCTGCACACACACACACACACACCACACAGAGGAACAAATACTGCATTCAAAACTTAGCATGATGAACATGTGATGTGTATACTCTCTCACAAGTAAACACCACACACACACACACACACTGAGAATAACAAGACAGAAAAGTGCTGCAACAATGAACTAAAGAGGCAAGTTATCTCGCCATGTTTCTCTTTGCTTTCAAGATTTTGCAGGAGACGTGGAATGCATTAGAATGTTTTGTCCTTCATGTCCTTCATGCACTGCTCTGATATAATTATCCAGATTGCTTTGTGTAACACAGTGCTGTTTATAATCTGAGCTACATTCTTTGTACTATACACAACTTATGTGCAGCTGCAATATATTTATAATTGGCATTACTCAGCGAGGTAAGATTCTTTGGTGTGTGAACATTTGCTCAATGCCATTTGCTTGAATCAGGCTGGCTTTTTATATTGTGTAAACAAGTCCTGAATCTTTGAGATTGTTTGCTGTTCTCGTTTTTGCCCATTATATAGGTGTGCAATCATCTCAATATTGTTGCTGTTCTTGTTTCTGTCCATATAGGTACACTCATCTCAATATTGTGGCTGTTTTTGTTTTGCCCAGTATAGGTACAATCATCTCAGATATTTTTGCCAGGGATGGTTACAGTCAGCTGGCCCAGATGAAAAAGCATCTTGAACCACATTTCTACTTTGGCATTTCTTTTCAGTTTTGCTTTATTTTTTTCTTTTTCATGCCAATTAGTGTTTGTACAGGTGTGCATTCTGTAACTTGAAGGAATGTGTGTGTGTGTGTGTGTGTGTGTGGTGTGTGTGTGGTGTGTGCAAAACGTAATGTATGACCATTGT
>JADBJO010017628.1:27500-37168 GCA_016801955.1 Conus betulinus | reverse complement strand
CCCTGTTGTTGCTACTGGTGTTGCTGCTCTGCTGCTGCTGCTGCTGCTGTTGGTTTTGTAGATGTTATGTTGATTTGCTGACTAAATTAACAGGGAAAATAGAAATGTTTCTTGACTGAACATGGAGGACCCATAGCTAAATCCAAAAAATGAATAAGTAAATGAATGTAAATGCGAGCGCCCCCCCCCCCCCCTTCCCCCCCCCCCCCCCCCCCCCCCCCCCCCCCCCCCCCCCCCCCCCCCCCCCCCCCCCCCCCCCCCCCCCCCCCCCCCGTGTGTGTGTGTGTGTGTGTGTGTGTGTGTGAAGATGAAATTCAATGAGGAATGCAGTTTGCTAGATATGACTTTTATTCAATTAAAACATGTGACAGTAGAATGAAGGAGACAGGGTGGCTGAGGAAGAAGAATCGTGTTTGTTACAACGCCATCACCTGACGACAAGCAGTCAGCGCTGACTACAGCAGACGACTTGACCAGCAGCAAGTCTTCATTTCTGTGCTGACCACTATTTCTTCAGCGCTGTAAGGCGCTATCACCCATTCCACTCTTTCTCCACCTCCTCCTTTCATCTCACAGCCATTGTCGGCTCCCCCTCTCCCTACAACCCCCCCTCTTCCCCCGCCTCGTCCCCAGCCCTCTTTCCCCTCTTGACTGCAGCACTCTGCAATATTCTGACCTTAACAACTGATGGCCTCTCTGCCAGTAACGGAAAGCCCACATGAGAAACTTCTGGACATGAAAACGCATCCTTATAGTGCATTGAAAACGCTCGTCATCTGCATGACGTAATGTTTTGCGTATATTTATGTGACGCAGTGTATTTACGTAGCATGCCTGGCACGTAAACATACCTATGGAATTCTATACTTAGTAACATATTGTTTTTAATCTCGGCCTCTAGCAGAGATCATATGGAATTGTCTAGTATTCATGAAAATGAATTTAGCTTGCAAAGTGAGATGACTGCAGGCGGAAATCTAAACAAATCTTAAATAGATGTTAGCAAACCGCCAAGAGAAACGTGGACAAACGAGCCTAAGATGTCGAAACGTTTTTGTGTTTTGTCTTGTGACTCGTTTGTCCACGTTTCTCTTGGCAGTTCGCTAACATTATTGAAAATTAATTTGTTATACTTTAATTGTGTATACACGAATTTATTCATCTTTTTATCATTCTTGCGTAAAGTATCATACACATGTCTTCTATCACTGCAGAACCCAATAATCGTAAATGATGATGATGATGATGATGATGATGATGATGATGAATGATGATAATAATAATAATAATAATAATAATATATTATTATAATAGTTATGATAGTAATGATAATAATAATAATAATAATAATAGTGATGGTGATGATAATAGTAAAAAAGTAGTAGTAGTAGTAGTAGTAGTAGTAGTAGTAATAATGAGAAAAAATGATAATAATTATGGTAATAGTGATGACAATAGTAATAAAAAGTAAGAATAACAACAACAACAACAATAATGATGATGATGATGATGTTGTGTGTGTTGTTGTTGTTGTTGATGATGATGATGATGATGATGATGGTGGTGGTGGTGGTGGTGGTGGTGGTGGTGATGATGATGATGATGATGATGATGATGATGATGATGATGATGATGATGATGATGATGATGATGATGATGATGATGATGATACGATTTTCAGTTATGGATTTCAGTGCCGAAAATGTTAATCGCAGATTTTTGCCATTACCATTTAAAAACATTTGCGTATGTAACGATGGAAAAAATCCTTGCAATAGACATATTTCTATTAGTTTAATTACGCTCATTCTTACAAACAAAACATTAAAGCTTTCCAAGGACACACACATGCATAAACTGTACACGCTTACATGCACACACGTAAGGGCAACCAGAGTGGTATAATTACATAGACTCAGTTGTTACACGTGTTAGTCAGAAAAGGTAGAAAAGGTAAAAGTAAAACAATTCGGATACCCAATAGATTTATGTGTTAATCCCATAGAGTTTGCCTACTGCAACCTGTATCCAATCTATTCTTACATTAGCTATTGAGCCACAAATCCCTCCACCTAATCATTTCACAAAAAAATATTGATGCCACATAATCCAAGAAATGGCACAAAGGTTAACATAAAAAGCACAATCTATTAAAAAAAAAGTACACACAGCATTATGAATATTCTGGAGGTTCTTTCACAGAAAAAAGTACACACAGCATTATGAATTTTTTGGAGGTTCTTTGACAGAAAAAAAAGTACACACAGCATTATGAATATTTTGGAGGTTCGTTCACAGAAAAAGTACACATAGCATTATGAATATTTTGGAGGTTCTTTCACAGAAAAAAGTACACACAGCATTATGAATATTTTGGAGGTTCTTTCACAGAAAAAAGTACACACAGCATTATGACTATATCGGAGGTTCTTTAACAGGAAAACGTACACACAATATTATGAATATTTCTGGAGGTTCTTTCACAGAAAAAAAAGTACACACAGCATTATGAATATTTTGGAAGTTCTTTCACAGAAAAACGTACACACAGCATTATGAATATTTTGGAGGTTCTTTCACAGAAAAAAGTACACACAGCATTATGAATATTTTGGAGGTTCTTTCACAGAAATTACACACAGCATTATGGATATTTTGGAGGTTCTTTCACAGAAAAAAGTACACACAGCATTACGATATTTTGGAGGTTCTTTCACAGAAAAAAGTACACACAGCTTTATGAATATTCTGGAGGTTCTTTCACAGAAAAAAGTATACATAGCATTATGAATATTCTGGAGGTTCTTTCACAGAAAAAAGTACACACATCATTATGAATATTCTGGAGGTTCTTTCACAGAAGAAAGTACACACAACATTATGAGTATTTTTGAGGTTCTTTCACAGAAAAAACGACTGCAAAATGAGAATCTGATAGCTGGAGGAAGCAAGGGGTTGAATAAGGTCAGGCAGGTTTGTATGTATGGATCTGCAGTTCCATTGCATCAACCTGACAGCCTTACTTTCGCCCATGACTCCTGCTTAATTACAATACAAAATGTTTTCATATTTGAATGGTGGCAAACTAGTAACTATCAAAAATACAGGTAGAGCACAAGAGAGAGAGAGAGAGAGAGAGAGAGAGAGAGAGAGAGAGAGAGGGAGGGAGAGGGGAGGGAGAGAGAGAAGGTGGGGGTGGGGGTAATAATAATATAGTTCTAAGATACAAAGAATGAAACCTGGCGAATAACAGTAGTTACGAAGTGATGCAGTCAATGAAACGTTGATTTGTTGTCCGCAGTCAAGCAGTATCTACACACCGTATTTCAATACCAGTCTCTTAATACTTCGAACGTGTTCTGCCATGGGTCCCTTTCACCACAGAGAAACCTTGTTCGGGGGTAGGCGTATCTGGGCAGCTGATAAAGTGGGCGCCTTGATGTTTTCTTTGGCTTCACCCAGAACAGCTGTCTCAGGTGTCGCCCCACGTTTCCTGCAAGGACACTGGCCCCTCTTGCAGTTGTGTGAAGGCCGTCCTTCTTCAGTAGTCTAGTATGTAGGTTGCCATGGTGGACGAAGGAGACATTTTCCACACCATACAATTCTGTGGATACCAAGGCATTAAATAAGTCCCGTTTAGTTTCAATGCCAGAATCTCTAAGTGGTGCGATCTTGCTTATGACGATTTTTGTTTTGGGGTGTCTAGCTGCTAGGTCTCTGACAGAATCAGCAAAGATTTTACTACTGGTTTTGGGGTCCGACTTTTTTTATGTCGTTGACCCCACAGTGATTGACTACAGCGTCTTGTGACTTCTTAATGGATGAAGCAGTTGAGTTTAGAGTCACAAGGAGGTCATTAGTCGTGGAAGTCTTATATGCTAGAGCTTCAAAACCATAGGAATACCTAAGTCTGTCCGCATCAACTCCGTTCAACACCGAGTCGTGCAGTATTGTGACCTTCGGAAGATCTTGTTCTTCTTTGTGGAACGAAGGTCCTTTTCGTGATTGTAGACTGACGTCAGGAGATGTAGTGTTTACGTCAGATTTCTTAGAAACATTGCACGCGTACTTTCCTTCAGAATCGGCAGAGACAAAATGCCGTGTTCTTCCTGCCGTGTTATGCCTGTTTTCTACTTTTGCTGGTTCAGTACCAGCGGCAGAAGATTTTGGAGCTGACTTAGCTGCCTCAGCGTAAGTTAGAACATTTACTCTATTGATCGGAGTTGAGTTGCTGGTCGTCACGGTGTCCTTGGCAACCACGTCTTTCAGTGCTAATTTCATGTCAGCAATCAATTCATTTTGATTTTGCACACGGATTTCCAGACATGAGACTCGTTCACAAAGAGTTTCGATAACTGATTGGAGATGAAGGATGATACTTACAGAGTCTGTTCAAGAAACTATAGCATACTACAAACCACACAGGGGGTCGTAAAAAAAAGACCCGAAGCCATCAACGGTCGTTAATCACTTTTTTCTTATTTTCTGTACTTTAACATGGGAGAGCTAGAAAAAGACTGGTCACTATACGTGGATGCAAAAACATCCAAAACAAATAACGTGATCTTCAACATTCTCCCCACCTTGGAGTCTCTGTAAAGTCAGTTCTGTAGAGACTCCAACAATAATAATAATAATAATAATAATAACAATAATAACAACCTTTTTCTTTGAAAACACAGTTCACAGTCCCAACTGCGAAGGAGAGTTGAAGATCCATCTTGATGAGCTTTCTTGTACATATTTATAGTCCCATCAATGAAAATGAATTAATTCAAAGTTATATATAGTGCACATGTACCAAAAAATTAAATTCATATTAAATCTGATACTCTGTTCAACATGGGGGAAGGGGCAGGAAATGGAGGGATGGAGAAGGGAACAGGGAAGGGGGAATGAAAACCAACTGTCAAATGTGTGTATGAAAGTTTATAGATTCAGTTTCACTGGTCTTTTGACCTGACGCCCATATCTTGTCACAGAGTCATTGTTTTCAACTGATAAGTCAGAACACAAGATTTCTTCACTGTTCATGTTCTCTGTGCTTTGACCGGTAACCTCTGCATCAGGTTCAGGACAAACAATGTCTGATGGCACATGAACAGGTGGTTGAGCATCTGGTGACGGTGAAGAAACTTGTGGAGAGTCATTGAAGGCATCAATCACTTCAAGATCATGAACATGTTGAATAGATCTTTTCAGGATTCCACTGGCAGTTTTCACCTCAACAGACGAATCAACCCATCCCGACCAGGATACACAGCTTGCACAATCCCCAAAGGCCACTAACTTGCTGCAACGTTCATCTCGGACCAAACAACCGAACCCACTTTGATACCCTTTTTGTTGACTGGACTACCTTTGCAAGGTGGGAGATTGCGTAAATATTCATTAACCCAGCACAACCAAAATTGTCCAGTAGTTGTCGACGCAGCTCCTGTCTCTGAACTAAATCTTGAGACTGTACAACAAGATTTTCTAAAGTGAGGACAGGTATCAACCCAGAAGAACCTTTTGTCAGGAGGAAATGAGAAGGAGTCAAAGCAAACCCTGAGTCAACTTCATCACCAACAAGTGTCAAAAGACGGGAATTGACACAAGCTTCAACCTCATGAAGAATGGTTTCCAGTTCGACTCGTGTGAGTGATCTTTTGCCATTGATCTCTTCAAAGCTGACTTTATAGCTCTGACTAGTCGCTCCCACCAACCTCCCCACCATGGAGCACGTGGTAGAATGAACTTCCAGTCAGGAGCGTCTGCACCAAGAACTTTCACCAAATGATCCTTTGCAGCCACAAATCCTTTTGCATTATATGACATCAAGACTGAAGGCATGCCACGACGAGCAGAAAATCTCCTCAAGGGAAAGACAGTAGCCTCACTAGACATGGACTCCACCAGTTCCAGATGTACTGCTCTGGATCACCGCACAGGTAAAAAGAAGAACATAGAATTTCTTTCCAGTGAAATCACAACAATACAAAGGTCCACAATGATCTAGTCCTGTAACAGAAAAGGGTGGTGCTTGTTTCACTCTCAACTCGGGTAACGGAGCCCAGGTCTGAGTACCAGGAGGCGTCTTGACGCTGGCATGACATACACTCTCGTTTCACACCTTTGCAGATACGCCTAGCACATAGAATCCAGTACTGATTCCTAAGCTCAACCAACATGCTGTTCACACCCGCATGCTTCAAGGATTGTGTGAACCTGACGAGCTAACAGTGTACTGAAATGACCTTTGGGTAAGATGACAGGGTGTTGGGCTTCATAGGGTAAACCTGAAAACTGAAGTCTCCCTTCAACACGAAGCAGACCATCCTTTCCAATGAACGGAGACAATTTCAGAATAGAAGACCCCCGTGGTACTGTTTGTTCACTTTTCAATGCTTCCAGTTCCTTTGAAAATGCACACTTCTGCACATACTTTAACAGTCTGAGTTTGGCATCACAGAGTTCAGCAAAGGACAAATCACCATGCTGACGCTGCTGTTTTGGGACTCTCACATTGGACATGAAACGCAGTATCCAACCCATCACCCGCAACGCTCTAATCAGACTGCTCCACCTCTCAATGTCAAGGATTTCTTTCATCTCAAGATCTGTCTGTGGTGCCCTAGACACAGCAGGCTGTCCTTCCTCCTGAGCCACAGTGATCAGCATGTGCTGAGTAACACAAGACCTTTTAGCTTCAGAACAAACAACATCAGAAACATTTTGCTGAACTTCCTCAGACTTCCCACCGTTCAAGTCTTCCTGCCACAAGCAGCTTTGTTTGACAGAAAGTCAGGACCCTGAAGCCAGAACTTTGACTTCAACAACAGCTCCTCTGCTGAGATTCCACGAGTAAGTAAATCTGCAGGATTATCTTTGCCTGAACAATGATTCCACATTGCAGGACTAACAAGAGACTGGATCTCAGCAACTCTGTTTGCAACAAAAGGTTTCCACCTATATGGGTCACTCTGAATCCAAGCCAGAGTCACGGCTGAGTCTGTCCAACCGTGACAAACCACATCATCATCTAACTTCAAAGTCTGCCGCACATAGACAACCAAACGAGCACAGAGTAAGGCTCCCAACAACTCCAGGCGTGGCAAACTCAGTCTCTTGAGGGGAGCTACTTTAGCTCGCGCAATCACCAGAGACGACTTCCAGGTTCCATCCTGCATCTTCACATGTAGTAGACACAAGCACCATAAGCAGACTGGGAAGCGTCACCAAAAGCTGCAGCTGAAACACAGATATGTCAGTCCATGGAGCTCCTGTGTAATTCCGAGGAATTTTCCACCTTTTCAGATGCTCGAGACCTTTGACCCATACTGTGAATTTTCCTTGTATGCTCACAGGCACAATCTGATCCCAAGGTATCCCCAGCCTCCAAAGTTCTTGAAACATACATTTTGCTGTTATGATGAAAGGTGTGAGAGAAATCCAAGGGGATCAAATAACTTTGAGATTAGGCTCAGGACTACCCTTTTCGTGACACACAGATCACTAGAAACTGCAATTCCATCAAAGGAGAAACAATCCTGAGAAACTAACCATCGCATACCCAACACTTTGAAAGATTCTGTTCCCACAGACTTATCTTGAAGTTCTCTGCAAAGTACATCATCTACCTGTTCACTGTTGGAACCCCATTTGACAGAGACATGCCAGCTTGACTCATAATCTCATTAGCCTCTCTAAGCATGTCACATGCTTCTGAATGATCATCACACCCAGATAACCAATCATCCATATAGAGATTTTCAGAAAGCTCCTCAGTCACACGAGAAGGGGGGAACTGACCCAAATGGTACTTGATGGTCGCATTGAGCAAGAAGGGACTGCTTTTGTTACCAAAGGGTACACGAGTGAATCTCATCTTTTTGATAACACCTCGATCATTCCAGAAGAATCGATGCACATCCCGATCCTCATGATTCAACTGGATTTGAGGAAATGCTTTTGTTACATCAGCAGACAGAGCCACCTTCCATCGCCTGAACCGTACTAAAATTCCAGGTAAGTCAGGTATCAGACTAGGACCTGTCTCCAAACAATCATTCAATGAAACTCCATTGAACCCTTTCGCTGAAGCATCAAACACCCGACGAATCTTCGTTGTCAGACTAGACTCCTTGACTACTGGCCGATGTGTGGCAAATAAAATACTGGATAAGAGCAAACCATCTCATCTTGAGGAACCTCTTCAATCATGTTTTCTTTCAACATATCACAGAAAACCTCATGATATCTAGATTCCAATTCAGGATCCTTGCTAAGTTTACGACTCAAGTGATCCAAACGAGACCGAGCTAGCTTTTCATTGTCAAGAAGTGTGGGTCTCATATCCTCAGCCTTCCATGGAAGAGACACCACGTATCTGTCTTCAGAGAACTGAACCTTTTTGTTGAAATCATCCAACACCGGATCAACTACTGGAGACTCTTTGTCACATATGCCAACTGATTCCAAGTCCCAAAAATTATTCAAACTAGACTCTGAAATCTCCATGCAAAACAATTGGTGAGAAATACCAACTTTGTCGGAGACATCTTTGGTTCCAGGCAGAGGACCGGACAAAATCCAACAAAACACTGACCGCTGAGCAACTAGACTCTCAGACAAGAACACCATCTCAGGTGTTATCAGCTTCCAGTAGGCATCAAGACCCACAAGAATATCCACCTTTACTTCACCATCCTCATGAACATCAACAAACTCAATGTTTTTGCCAAACGATGTCAGTACATTTTGAGGGATAGCTGGATGGTACATGGGAGCACAAATAGTAGGGATCTCAGTAGCCTTCACAGACACATTTCCTTCAGACCCCTGTAAATTTACCTTGTACACATTCCTCTGTTTAGCATTGCTGATTTGATCATTGCCAAAGGCAGCGTAAGCTAGACTTTGAGACCCAACCCACTCAGGCTGAATTCTGTTCACTAGATCACTTGAAATGTAAGTTTTATCAGACCCAGTGTCAAACAAGACGACAGCTTCAGTGATTCCACACTTTCCATGCACTGAAACACGGGCAGTTTGTAACAAAACATGGGAGAAGCCTTTTCAGAGATAGTGTTCACACTTGACAGATTTGCATTAACATTTGACACAACTGTGTTAGATGTGGGTGTGGTTGTACTAGACTGTACTGCATTGACATCAGTGTTGCCACTAGAGGGGAAATTTTGTCTTGGAACACACAGCAGAGCATGATGTTTTCCCTTGCATTTAGTACATTTTGCACAGCATTTTTTGTAATTGTGTCCCTTTGCTGTGGACAGACAACGAAAGCATGCACCTACACGCCGTAAAACATCTTTTTGGTCTCCCACTGGTGCCTTGGTAATGCCATAACAACGTTCCAGTGTGTGGCCATGACGCTGACACAATTCACAGGTTAGACGAGCAGCCCCAGCTGTGTACAAAGATGCTGCAGTAGCCACAGGAACAGACTTGTCGAACACTGAACTGCTCACACACATCTCTCAGAAAGGTTTGAGAACGCCCACTACGTTCTATTTCCCGCTGCAGGAAATCTAACAGAAACTGTAAGTCGCTCTCATGCTGAGCACCGTCTCTTGCCCACTCCATGCGCAGCTCAGAAGGAAGGCGAGACAGAATGAGTGGCGTCAAAACAACTCCATACCGCTGTCCTGAAATACCCAATGACT
>JADBJO010017628.1:0-22500 GCA_016801955.1 Conus betulinus | reverse complement strand
CGCACCACACCGCCAAACTGATCACGTGCACGTCTATTGTATTTCACTAGCATGTCCTCATGAACCACTTTTCTTCTGTTGTTGATCAATACAATATAATCAGGATGGAAACAATCAATAATTTTGTAAGGTCCTTTCCACTGCAGCAACCATTTGTTTTTGTGCGTGGGCAGCAACACACGTACCTCATCATTAAGAGAACTCTAGCGCCTGATCACTTTAACATCCTTGTACATGTTATATGTTTCAGCAGCCTTTTCAGAATATTGAGTAGCAATGTCCATGCTCTCTTTCAAAAGAATTTACAGTTCTGTCACATATTGGTACATAGACCGGGAAGCATTCTGAGTGTGTTCAAGTTGCAAGAATCTGCCAACAGATCAACTGGACCTCTAGGTTTCCTACCATAAAGCAGGTCAAATGGTGAGTGTTCTCACAAGGCAGTTCTCTGTGTGCAGACAGAACTGCTGGGAGATAATGGTCCCAGTCTTGAGGGTGGTGTTGTACCACTTTCTTCGACATGGATTTAAGGGTACCATTCAAACTTCAACCATTCCATTTGACATGGCATGGTACAGACTTGTATTGACTGACTTGACTGACAACAATCCGCAAATCTCTTTCACGAAGTTTGACATAAACTTAGTACCACTGTCTGACAAAGTCTCTTTGGGTATCTTAGGCGCCTGAAAAAATGCATGCTTTCTTCAGCCATTTTAACTGTATCTATGTTTTTCAAAGGCACAGCCTCAGAAGACCTGGTAGCAACATCAACAACAGTCAAAACATTTCTATGACCCTAATGGGAACATGGCGAAAATGGACCTATCAGGTCAATACAAATGCATTGAAAAGGCAAATCGAAGATGGACATTTTCCCAAGAGGAACCATTGCAACAGATGGACGCTTCCTACTCTTCTGACACACATTACAAGTCTGAACAAGTTGACAGATATCCACATGATATTTAGGTAATAAAAATGAAATAAATTGTGATGCTTTGTTCTAACAAAACCACCATGTCCATAGCAATAGAATCATGAGCAACATGAAAAACATTTGTATAGAGAGGTTTTGGTACACACAGTTGCTTCTGTATAGGGTCAAATTTTCCAAGTGAATAGTGGAAAAGAACACCATAGTCTAAGAAAAACATGGGTTTACGTTCACGTACCAAAATTTTTTTTTTTCCTGAGTGATTGATAGTCAAGAATATCTTTAGTCTGATGGTAAATAGGTGACACAGTAAAATCTGATGCTTGCATTTTTGCGATGTCCTGACGAGACAAAAGAATGTCAAAGTCCGATGGTAAAGCATCAACCTGTTGGGGGGGGGGGGGGGGGGGAGGCTTACCCCTTGGTTGGTTGACCTGAATTTTTCTCTGACATGGGTGGAGGGGTTTTCAAAGGGGACTTAATAGAGCCTTCAAGTTTCTTTTGTTGCCTGGTCATGACTGATGCGATCTGATCAGTCAAAACCTGGTCAGGTTCATTCTTGACCTGGCTAAATTGCCAAGTATCAAATCTACTGCTGGGTATCTATGACACAACAATCCAGCAAACCAGTGTAAAAAGGTGGACATACAGGCGCAATAGCAGTTAGGAATGTTGCAATCTTGCCACCAAAATGTACACACTTTGACAATGACCATTGCACTGTTCAGGTTTAACCAGAGATTTTCACACACAGCAGTTGAACAACCAGTATCTCTCAAAACAGTGCAGGGTGTATCATTCACACAACCTTTTTACAGTGACACACTGTTCAAAGTAAGAAATTCATCCACATCAGGGGAAATCAAACCTTTGCGTGCTGGGGCATACTTATGGGGCTGGACATTTGTTGGTGAAGGGCAGTTTGGACTGATGTGACCGACACCACCACAACGTCTATAAATAAGACTTTGGTCTCTTGTGTAGATCTTTGACTCTACTTCTACCTGACTGTGGGAAAGATCTCTCATGTTGTTACGACTTTCTTGAGACTGAGGAACTGAATTTGTAGACTGAGCCAGATAAAACTGGTTTCTCTGATAAACAGGTCCCTTCTGACAGAGTTACCTCGCCTTGAACCTCTGTGTCTGGAAGAGCGGTTTGACTGGCCTCTATTGTAAATAAAGTTACTGGCCTGCTGAGACTGACCATGAATCCCTGACTGTTGAGTCTGTTCACACACAATACCATGAGAATCTGTACCTGACTGTGTAGCTAACGACTTCTAAGGATGAGCCTCTCTATAGAGCTCAGCTGCAGCACGCATCTGTTGTGCTGAATGAAAGGTTCTCTCCTAAGAAAAAACCTGCGAGTCTTTAGGCACACTCTGCAAAATCTGCTCTCTGATTAAAAGATCATGAAGAGCTTCAAAACTCTTCTTTAACTCTGACAGTTCAATCCACCTGTTCTATAGATGGGTGGGTCTGGTCAAAAAAGCATGAACATTCTACCTTGTTCAGGCCCCACACTTCTTAATCTCTCTCTGAAACGTTCAGAGGTAGCCATGAACTTTTTCAACAAATGTTGCTTCAAGTTCTCATAGCCATAGCCAAAGTGGCACAAAGGGGAATGGTAAAAACTCAATGCAACTCCTTGCAATACACTAGCCAAGTGAAGTAGCCATTATTTCTTTCTCCACCCCAACATTTTAGCGTGAGCTTCAAATCTATTCACAAAAGCATCAATATCATCGTTGGCTTCATTGAACATGGCTAATTTGGGAAAATGGTACCATGAATCTGAGTCTGACTAGCGTGTTTTGAGCCCTCAGAATAAGATTTTTCTTGTTTTTTGTGAAGGTTTTTGCTGAAGGTTCATTTTGAGAAGCATTTATTTATTCCCCATTCACCCACTCAAGCACATACTGTCAGTTAGGCAGAATCATCTACCACTGCAGATATGAAGGCTTATCACCCCCCTATTTCTATAATCTGAGACATAAGAGTAAGCTTTGTTTATAATTCCATATTTCTTGCAGTCATTGACCTAGCTGCTCTGTAAGTTGTTGGAATGGTGCTCGGTACTTATCCTTGGAATTTATTGTTTCATTGTATATATATATATATATATATATATATATATATATATATATATATATATATATATATAGATATTTGCTAAAAGTTGGATTAAAAGGTAAGCTTAAAAGGAGATTTTAAGCTTACCTTTTAGTGCAACTTTTAAGAGATGCCGTTCCCAATTCGGTTGAGCACTTTTCTTAAATTGTTGTTGGTTAGCAATACCATTATACACACACACACACACACACACACACACACACACACACACACACACACACACACACACATATATATATATATATATATATATATTATATATATATGTGTGTGTGTGTGTGTGTGTGTGTGTGTGTGTGTGTGTGTGTGTGTGTGTGTGTGTTAGTTCTTTAGTTTAACGTCTATTCATTATAAGTGTTATTAGACGGAAAAAAAAATGTATATGATTGTGTGTGTGTGTGTGTGTGTGTGTGTGTGTGTGTGTGTGTGTGTGTGTGTGTGTGTGTGTGTGTGTGCGTGTGTGCGTGCGCGAGCGCGCGTGTGTGTGTGTGTGTGTGCAAGAGAGAGAGAGGAGACTCTGTTAGGGACAAGAGGGGAAGGTTGGGATGGGTGCTAAGATAGGTAGATATTTACTTATCTGGTCGCTTATCTAGCCTTAAGTGTATGTTGATCGGGGGAATTAAAGTATATGAAATGAAACAAATTTAGTAGAATTGGAGCATAATGCAGGGAGAGGGGTGGGGGAGGAGAAAGTTTGCGGGTGGGGATGGGGGGCATCAGGGTGGAAGGAGGACGGAATAGAGGAAGGGAGTGGGAGGGTGGGGGTGGTGGGATAACCACATATATCATATAATCGTAACTCTTTTATATTAATGTCGTACAACACAACAATGTCAGTTTAAAGTACATCAGAGATAGATAACAAGTGATGTGTGTGTGTGTGTGTGTGTGTGTGTGTGTGTGTGTGTGTGTGTGTGTGTGTGTTAAAATCAAGTATTAAAAGGAGTGCTTGCTCCCCAAGGGGTCGAGCACTTTTAAAATCATATCAGGCTTTTAGTAATATTCATTATATATATATATATATATATATATATATATATATATATATATATATATATAGATAGATAGATAGATAGATAGATAGATATATATATATATATATATATATATATATATATATATGTGTGTGTGTGTGTGTGTGTGTGTGTGAGTGTGTGAGTGTGTGTGTGTGTTTAAAATAAGGTATTAAAAGGAAGTTTTAAACTACAGTACTGTTTCGAGCGCTTGCTCTGTTCAGGATGGTTTAGTGTCACTCACTGCGGTGTTATTATATAGCCTGATGTGCGGGTTGTCTGCACGTGTATTTCAATTTTGTTTACAATTCGAAAGTTTGTACATGCGGGTTGGCTGCACGTGTAGCTCGGTTCTCAAGTTGTTTGTGGTTCAGGTTTGTTTTGCTAACAACGATTTCCATTTGTGCCTGCACTTGTTTACTATTTCTATTTTGGTGTTTAGAGTTACTAGATGTGGTTTACACAGTATAAACCATTTTTCTGTTAAGCATAGGTTGCATCGTTTTGAAATGTTATTGTATGGTGATGCTCTTTTTATGATTTTCCAGGATATATTGTAGTTTGCTTTTTTTATCTTTGAGTCTCCAAATGCATTTGCTCAGTTCTGTTTGGTTTTTGTATTTTTCTTTATTGAATGACTGTTTGTGGTTTGCATATCTGGTTTTGAAATGGTTTTCAGAGGGTGGGAATGGGGTGGATTTAATGCATATGTCATCACAAACAGATACGAAATGTGCTGTAACATCCATTTCACAAGAATATGACTTTAAAAACATCATACATTATACATTACAATGAGAATACTATAAATAATTCAATTCAAGTGACGCCAAACATCACAAGAAAAATCAAAGCGATGATAGTTGTCCATTATAGTTTACTATCTAAAGAATTGACCTTGGCCTTGCATTCACTGCATGAAAATGATACATTGCTAGGTGATGACTGAGCAAACCCTTGAATGCCTTAGAGGAAAATGAAGAGAACAAACTGCCGATCGTTTGAGAAATTAGTTATTAAAGTCTTGGTAGTGGGAGAATTGAAAAAAAAAAAATGGTGTTTGTTCTTCACCTGGTCAGAGCAAAATGGGTACGCTTTATCCGTTTGTTGTTTACTGTCGCTATACATGTGGTTACTCAGTACAAGCATATTGAATCTGGGATGATGGCAACTCGAAAACAATACCCATTCATATGAGAGAGAGAGAGAGAGAGAGAGAGAGAGAGAGAGAGAGAGAGAGGAGAGAGAGAGAGAGAGAATGTATCTACTATATGTTCTATAGCAGCAACACACTATTACCTATGTAGTTTAACTTCACTATACTGCTGCTGTGCTCTGTACTGCCATCAGCCTTTTTTGCCTTGTTGAGAGTTCAATGAAATTTCCCAGTGCTCTGTTCAAACACACGCACCATTTGTTTGTTGTTGGGAGTTCATTAAACTCTCCCAGTGCTCTGTTCAAACAGCGCACCATTTGTTTGTTGTTGGAGTTCATTAAACTCTCCCAGTGCTCTGTGCGAACAGCGAGCCATTTGTTTGTTGTTGGGAGTTCATTAAACTCTCCCAGTGCTCTGTGCAAACAGCGCACCATTTGTTTGTTGTCGTGGGAGTTCATTAAACTCTCCCAGTGCTCTGTGCAAACAGCGCACCATTTGTTTGTTGTTGGGAGTTCATTAAACTCTCCCAGTGCTCTGTGCAAACAGCGCACCATTTGTTTGTTGTTGGGAGTTCATTAAACTCTCCCAGTGCTCTGTTACAGCGTTGTGTATGTTGGTCAGAGTTCCTTGAGCTATACCTGTGCTCCTTGCTGGTAGCACACGTTTATTTCATCTGGTTCATAGTCCAGTTTAGTTATCCAGTGCTCTGCACTGGCAACACTTTATTGGATTCATTTAACTCCCCTAGTGCTCTGTGACTGGTAGAACAAAGCGCAATCCAAGAAGAATTAGGGCCTGTGATTGTTGCAATGACATCCCCGTCTTCTGGCTATGTGACATTGAGAAGAAATTTGAGTCAGTATGGTGGTCAGTACGTGTGTGGATATCTGTCTATTCCAATCCGACATACTGCCATGCTGAGTTTCAATTTTTTCACGTCACATCTTCCTGACGTCACCTTGTGGCGGGTTGGTCCATTAGTGAATAATACAAGGGAAAAGAAAGGCGTGGCGTGGACATTTTCTGGATCTCACTTTGCACGTGTATACCATGCACGAGGACTGGAAGTAGAAGTCTATAGAAGTTCATGCATCAAGACACAGTGCTTCCGATTTTTTTTTCACCTTTTTTCACGAACACAAAACCCCTCAACAATCGCCCAGTGGTTTCTGGAACTGTTCAGTGGATGATTACTCCAGTTTTCAACACCACTTAGAATGCAACGTGAAGACAGAGTGTGAGGATGGACGGGACGAAACAGAACACTGTCCCTTCAGCAGTCCTGAATGTCAGGGCATGTTAGCCATGTGTGGACGGTGCTACTTGTTTGTATGGAAACCCCTTGGATTCAATGGGAATAGTATAGATGTCAACGAAATCATTAATGAACATTGCCATTCTCTGGGGGTGAGGTAGACTGGCCTGTCTGTGTGTTTGACTGGCTTGGTATACTCCTTTCTGTAACAGGACTTCACGGGCGGAATTTGGATGGTCTTCAGCTCGGTATGGTCTCCAACGATATGTCAATGCCGCCTTTGTACAGGCATGAAATGTTACAGCACAGATCTGTGTATTTTCATTCATCTCGTTTAAAAAAGGAGAAAATTCATGTCGCACTTTGGGACTATGGTTTATTATAGTTTAAACTATGAAAATTTGATTGCATACACGAAATCTCTGTGCGTGTTTCCTCTAAGAAGAATACGGGGTCCTATAGTCTGTGCATTCTCAACAAATAAGACTAGTACAGAGCCACTCTATGCAAAGCCAGTTTCACTAAATAACACCCATTTGTTGTCTTGGCCACGAGAATCTATGATCTCGTGCCAAGCTGGTCATGTGACACACATACTGTTTCTGTGTGGCTTTCATCAGTTTAAAGTATGTAGCCAAGAATACATATGTCATTTCCATGTTCACTTGTCACACAAAACCCAGTCACCTACAGGAAATGAGCACACAATGGTAATCCCAACATTCACGTGCACTGATCACATTACAACAATGTCATATTCTCTGGTGTGCAATTTCATATCCGATTGTCAGGATAGCAGTGATGAATCGTTCTGTTCCCATCCTATTTGTATCAACATGTTCACATGCACTGATGGCCAGTGTATTTTGTACACTAACGTTTGTGATCAGACCCCCCAGTGCCCAGATCACTCCGAAGAACGGAACTGTGATTCCTACAAAGCGAAGTTTATAACACTTTCCTACTTTCCTTCCCCTGCACTGGTCAATTTTGATGGTATCATGAAGTTTAACTCAATACAAATGAATTCGAATGAGTCCTGTCCTCACAGCCATTACCGTTGTCCAGGTGACTTCAATGACTGCCTGCCTGTCTACACACGATGCAATGGAATGTACGACTGTTTGGACCGCATGGATGAAGAGGAATGTGACGACATGATGTGTCCAGGGTTTTTCAGATGCAGAAAGTCCACAACCTGTCTACACACTGACCACCTGTGTGATGGCTGGCCTCACTGTCCGATGCATGATGATGAAATAATTTGTGACATAAGTTGTCCTGCAGGCTGTCTATGTCAAGGTCACACGTTCCCTTTGTCTCCAGCCTTTCTCCACGTCACGGTTTCCAGACATTCGCTCTTTGGATGGAACCAGTTCTGGAATAACATTTTCTGATGTGAGTCAGAATACCTACCTCATCCATCTTGTTCTTGCTCAGTGTTCCTTGACTGTCTTCCCTGCAATAAGATTGTTTAACCTGCAGTTCCTTGACCTCAGAAGGAACAAGCTGAAACAACTGAACATGACTGCTTTTATTTGAATTGCAAAATTTGCAAACACTATTACTTTCTCAAAACCCCATTGTCTTCCTTTATACTGATTTATCGTCTACTGTTGAGAACCGTAACCTTATGTTTGTAGATTTGTCTTCACTGCACTCTCCATGTTTGATTCTAGAGTCTTTTCACCATTCATCAGCATACAAAAGCTCAATCTAACACTAGCTGATATTCATACCATCAGTCCTAGTGGATTTCAGTTCACACCAAAGCTAATTGAACTTTACATAGAGGGCTGCCCAGTGGAAAAATTTCCGCTGGACATGTTTGAAGATGTTCGCTCTTTGAGTGTTGTTTGGACGGACAACTATAAGATATGTTGTCCCCAAATTCTCCTTAGTAATTTCCAGGACGCCTCTTGTCATGCCCCTAAAGACGAACTTTCCTCATGTGAAGATTTGTTACAATCATGGGTCTATCGGGGATTTCTTTGGCTGACTGCTTGTCTGTCGATGAGTGGTAATGTCTTTTGTTTCTGTGCACGTGTGATAGCAAGGAGCATGACTTCGTCAAGTGGATTCAGTGTGTTTGTCCTAAATCTTACAATGGCTGACTTTCTGATGGGTGTCTACATTGCAATCATTGGAATAGCTGATGAACAGTTCCGTGGCAGATATCTGCAGTTGATGACACGTGGAGAGACAGTACAGTCTGCAAGATGGCTGGTTCTCTGTGTATGTTATCCAGTGAAGTGTCTGCTCTGATCATCTGTCTGATCACACTGGACCGTTTTTTGGTCCTCCATTTTCCATTTAGCATCTTGCGATTTAAGAGGCTGTCAGCAGCACTGACCTGTCTGACGACTTGGACCATTGGTTGGTTTCTGGCCTTATTACCTTTGATCCCCCTATTGTCACACTGGGAATTCTATAGCCAAACAAGCATTTGTATTCCATTACCAGTAACAAAACAAGACTTTAAAGGAAAACAGTACTCGTTCAGTTTACTTATTGTCCTTAACTTCACCCTCTTCTTATTTATCTCTGCTGGTCAAGCATTCGTCTATCGATCTATCTAGAACAATGCCCTCAAGACTTGCACGACCAGAGTATCACAGGACATAACGATAGCCCAGCGACTTATCACTGTTGCCGTGACAGATTTCATGTGCTGGTTTTATAGGACTGTGTGGAATGTTGGCATTGGCTGATACTGCCATTCCTGGTGAGGTGAATGTCGCCTTGGCTATATTTGTATTGCCTCTGAAACTCTGCAATTAATCCCTTTGTGTATACCTTCAACACACTGGCAGAAAAACGGAGGCGATCCAACCAAGCCAAACTTCTAAAGTGGCTGGCATCTCACTCTGAGATAGTTCTTATTTAGCAGACTTTAGTACAATAGTTACTGTAAGACAAACAATATTGTAGAAATACAATCACTTCGATTTTTTTCATCTCAAATGGTGTAATGCATACCCCCCCCCCCCTTTCCACACACACACACACACACACACACACACACACACACACACACACACACACACACACCACACACACACACACACACAAACGAAACAAAACACACTATGCACACATTTTGACCTGAATTCCTTCAATAACAGGACCATATGCGTTGAAACAGTTTTTTAAGTCTGATCCAGCTTTCCTTTTGAAACTGGTTCAGTGGAGTGTGTAAAGGGATATGAGGAGGGGGAGAGAGAGGGATACTGTGGGAACACAAACAGAAAGCTTCAGTAAAGAAGGGACGTTCAGAAAGTGATAGCAACCATCAGTGCTGAGCTTCAATGTCTGTTACATCGGATGGTGGAATACTGGGTGGGTGGCATGTCAGCTCAGCGATAGTTTCTAAAGCTGTGACAGTGTATGCCCTTTCCAGCTCATCTCCATTGAATCGTAGAAGCCCTTGGTCTGCTGAAAACCAAAGTTATCATGGGAGTGCTGAGAGGACTAAGCTGTTAGAAGCGCATACAGTATCTGCACACAGTAGTAGAAAATTGTGTGCGCGCACGTGTATGTGTGTGTGTGTGTGGGGGGGGGGGGGGGGGGTGCATTTTGTTTTTGAAATCAGTTCTTCTCACTGCATGTACGTTTTGGAGACACAGAGCAGCAGTGCAAAATTAAATGGATATGGTGAAGTGTTACTTCTTACTATACCAATGTGTGTAATGTTTGCTGGTGTGCATGTGTGTGTGTGGTGTGTGTGTGTGTGTGTGTGTGTGTGACAGAGAGAGAGAGAGAGAGAGAGAGAGAGAGAGAGAGAGAGAGAGAGAGAAGAGAGAGAGAGAGACTGACACCTTGATGATTTATTGTCATTACCAAAGAGGTCTTTTGACAAAGGCGGAGGGAGTTACTGAACAATAACATTTACCTCTTCCTGTCCTGCTACCAGGCAGTACACACTCATTTCTAGTGTGTATCAAATCAAAGGTTATCAAAAACAAATAAAGTCGTAACATTTCCTTATGTCCTCACACACAGGAGTAATGCGGTAAAGTTATACAGTTAAAAAAAAAAAAAAAACACATAAGATTGACTCGACTTTACACTCAATCAAATGATGACATTGTATCTTACTGATCTCTCCACATGCCACAAATAATTTTGGCAAGTCGTATATCTCGAAAAGATTCAGAAGAGAGCAGCACGGTTCGTAACAGGGAACCATATCAGAAAGAAAGAGAATACTAGAAGAACATGAGGTAATTAGAATGGAAATCATTAGAAGAGAGAAGAGCTTTTATTAAACTTAATACCTTCTTCAAAGGCAGAGCTAAACTAATTAATATCCCAATGGAAACAACCAGTATTGAATAAAAGTAGCACCAGGAGTGGCGGTCAATCTTATGCCATACCTGCATCAAATATTGACAGCCATTAAAAAAAATTAATCCTTTTTTTTCCTAGTTATGTACGGCTGTGGAACTCACTGCCTGGTGCCATCAAGATTGCCACGAATGTAGTCTCATTTAAAAAATCAAACTGGTACGACAGTCTTGAGATCTGCATATTGACTGATTGTGTTTCTATTTTCACTTCCCCAGATATTTTATGATTACCTGGGCCTGAATCTGGCCATGTTTTTTAACTTTCTGAATATCGTGTGCGACCCCTTGTTGCCAAATTTTGATCCAGGGGCCACCAGGGTGAGTCGCACTTCATTTTTTTTAACATGCGCGCTGATGACATACTCGTTTTGCGTGAACCGGTCTTTTAGGAAGAAGAAGAACAACTCTTATAATGCGTAATCTTAAATTTCACTATCCTTCATCTGTCTAACCTTCAATGCTTCCGTGACGAATTTCGCAGGTGATTTAATTACAAGTTCATCTTCTGATGATAACACGACGGCGACATCTTGTGTTTTCGCTGTATCTAACTGGAAGAATGAACAACTTGTCCGCACTTCATTATAAGCGGTACAGTGGAACATAAAGTGTTCTTCGTCGTCAAAGAAGTGGTATGACGGTCTGGGGTGGGGGAGGGGGAACAATGCGGGGAGGGGGGGGGGGGGGGGGATGACAGCAGAGGTGGGAGCTATTTCGTCATTCACTAACTGTAGGCGTGATTTCAACTGAGTCGAGCACTGAACTGTGCCATGAGAATGGACGCCCAGAATCACGAGTCAACAAGACAGCCAGGCCCTCACGCTGACAGTTTTGTTCAAAACCCATCACTGCAGAATAGCTCAGATCTAGCTGCAAATGGCAGCACACGCCACTGTTAGCAGGCTATCTGCAACTGTCTGTGCACACATAATCTGTACAGTAGCACTGCTGCTGTCATGTGTTATTTACAGTGGTATACTGCTTTTATGTGGTGCGGACATCATCAGCGTTGGACGAGGCAGCAGTGGGGCACAGTGCTCTTTACTGAGGAGTTCAACTCCGGCCAACAGAGATCACAGACAACAGTCTGGCCACACCCAGAAGAACGATTCGTCAATTTCTCCATTCGGGAACACAACCTGCATAGAGGCAGACATTTGATAGTCTAGAGTGCAGTTCATCTTCATGGCAGAATCCCCTTTCATCTGGTTCATGGACGTCTGGCCAGCAACAGGTACAGAAAGCAGATTGTGACGCCTCTCTTTGGGGCAGTTTTACACGCCAGAGATTTTTCCATGCTGCCAGATGACAACGCCACTCCCCATCGTGTCCCACTGATGATGGACTGCTTGCAGCAGCAGCCAGTTCTGTGGATTGACAGGCCAACACGTTCGCCTGACTCACTGCTCATGAAGCTCTTCTAGAACACCCGAGGACATTGCGGTCAAACCAAGCGCTGCCATTGGTTCCAGTTCCTGCACAATGAGGGGCTGGTCTCCCTCCAGTGATTCTAGTGATGCCTGTCCAGTCCATGAGAGAAAGAAGCATTGCATGTCTGGCAGTAAATGGTGGCCACACACACCTCTGACTGTCATAGTGCACTGACAGATTCTGTTACTTTACGGTTTGGGTGAAGTGGTTGTCTGACTTTTTTCCCCTCGTCAGAAAGTATCAAACCGGTTTACATGTGTTTTTTTTTCCTTAAACATTACAGCCAAATAATGACATTCGATTATGTTAGCATATTAAGAAAAGTCAGTATTGCTGTTAATTTCCTATGTGGTTTTAGCTCTGTATTAATGGTATACGTGCACCACGTTTGCTTCTGAAGAAGCAGAAAAAAAAAGGGGGTTTTAAATCAACCACTGCACTGTGTACTGCAGACGACCAAAGCTCTCTCATCTAACTGTGATGGCAGATAACATGACAAATCGACAAAAGAGAATTTTGAAATATATCTTTCACTGTCAACTGGAGAGGAAAGAAATCAATATCAACTGTAGATGACATTAAATCGTGTTTTGGTAAATCATCGACACAGCTGGTTTTCTACATTGAAAACAGTATTGTTGTATAGTTTGCAAGATTGTTTCAACACTCAAACAACGGTGTATTGTTTCAACACTCAAACAACTGTGTATTGTTTCAACACTCAAACAGCTATGTGATGGTATTCCTTGTATACGGCTGAACAAGTAACATGAGGACTGGTGCAACAGTAGAAGATGAATTGGATTTTATCCTATTCTACGGCGCTGTATAGTGGACACAATCATAACTGTCTGTTTAGAACAATTACGTTGCTGTTCAGTTCATTCATCCCAGGTCTGAAACTCGTTTTATTTCCCTGCTTGCTGTTCTATTCAGGTACAGCTAAATCCACATCAAAATAAGTTATTCTTAAAGCAACTGGCCCAGTTGTTTCCCTCTAGTCAAGAAGTTTCAAATCATTACACATTTCCCTAGGTATTCTATTACCAGGCATTTTAAGCAACTTAGCCACTATGCCGTTGACTTCGTAGCTATGTTCATAACCAGAGAGTGTCTCAAATTTCCCCTTAATCCAGTGCCTTGGCTGACGGTCGAAATTTTCTTGCAAGCATAGAGTTGGACTCCCTCTACTTCATACGTCTCTTTAACCCAGCACACTTCAGCTGCATGTGATAGAGCTGGTTAGACAACAACAACAAGAACAACAAAAAACAAGGACGACAACACGAACAACAAAACAACGACAACAACAACGACGACGATGATGATGATGACAGTGACAACAACAACAATATCAAAAATAACACCAACCCTTTTAACATCTTCGCATTTATCTGCACAAAGCGTGTAAAATATCTGCAATATTTTCTTTAGTTCTTTGTTTTACTGTTCTATCGCCCCATCAATCTCAATTATATTGTCAAGGTAAGGCTCAAATACATATATGAATTAACTGCCTCTAATCTTTCCTTGTGCATGTACCATTTTCACGTAGTTTTCTCTAAAACTTACTATGTAGTAGTGCGAGATGCTTTTGTGATTACATTTTGCTGATCCTGTGAAGCCACCACCGCGTGTAAACACCAGCATTTTGTCATCAGCAAACAGTACGAAGAATATCTTTTCTATCAGACTTGAAAGACCAATACCGTGTCTGTCATCTCTCCTCAGCTGACCTGCTAATTCGTTATGAATAAGCAAAATCATTTCAGGGTAAGCAAGCAGCCCTTTTTCATACCAGCGAGTGATTCCTAGAAATGTAAGCAGTCTTAGGTAGATCTGACGCAACGCAGAACATGCTAATACATAGTATGCAAGTACCTTCAACACTTTCTTTGACCTTTTATTTTTAACGCGCCAGTACTTTGTTGCGATTTACCGAATCGTTCTGGTTGTGGATAAAAAGCAAACTAAGCTTCCCCTTTCCCTGGACATCAGCTGTCTGGCATTGTATAGCGCAGAATACCTGTGTAGTCGATTGTACAATAACCAGCTCTGAAGCCCTACTTGTTCTTCTGTGGTTTATTCTGTTTTCCCTATTGAAAGCAAAAGTGATTCGTTAAGGAGAGCATCGAGATAGTTGAACAAAAAGGGCAATGCCAGATATCTGCCCCATCCATCTGACTTCTCTCTCTCTCTCTCTCTCTCTCTCTCTCTCTCTCTCTCTCGGGGGGGCACGAGAAAAATGGCGGCACGTAAACAGGTCTTGTACGGCGGTGTATTTATTTTCATTGTGTATTCAGCTGTGTCGGGTCCTGACAAGTCGGTTTTGTGTGAAGCAGTTCCTGTTTAAGCAGTTTGAGTAAAGAAAACAGACAAGATGTGTGATTTTGGAGTTACAGGGCAAGACTTGGAACATTTTGTGCGATTAGGAGGTGGAGAGTTGCATTCTCTGATAGAGAGGCAAGCCAAGGTAGGCCTACAATGGATAGCACGGGTGTGACATCCATGATGTTGTGACGGCCTTTTCTCCTGTGCCTTGCTGGTCGTAGTGTTGTGGAGTTTGGTGTGCAATGTGAGGCAGTTGTTTATTTCAAGAACACATATCGTTGGCTAACTGGATAAACAGAGGGACAGTTCTCTATTCAGACAGTATGTCATGTGTGACTGATTGTGTTCGACACGATCTGTTGTTGATGATATCCATACAAGTGCCGCCAGTCGTCGCATTCGGCTGTGTTGTGAACAATTTTTTTTCATGTGGCGACTACGTCTCAGTGGTGACATTGAGGAAAATCCTGGCCCCAACCCTTCGCCTGATCAAACTGCTAAAGGTGAGGGTATAAAACGGATAAGCTAGCCTACCATGTGACACTGACGAGTTATCTAGGATAACTTCTGCAATACACCAACAGATGGGTTTGCATACCCAAACTGATCAGGGAAGATTTACACTGGATTAAAAACGAACTGAGTGAAATATATGAAAGATGCAAACGGATAGATGATAGGTGTGACAAGTTAGAAAAAAGATCAACAAGATCTGTCAGGCAGTGTGGCAGTGCTACACGAGGAAGTGACTAAGGGGAGAACAGAAACTGACCAGCTGAAAACAACAGTACAGGAGTTGCAAGAAGATTTGGGACGTGTTAGATCAGAGATTGATAGATTGAAAGGTTTCTCGCGACGAGACAATCTGAGATTTTTTGGCATTCCTCAACTACGTGACAGGGAAACTTTTGATATGAGTGTAACAGCAGTGGTTGATTCTCTCAACAACATTGACGGCTCTCGAACATGGACACATGAAGATTTTTATACAGGCACACAGAGTGGAGCGGGCAATTGAGGGGCAACCTAGACCAATGATTGCACGTTTCACGCGATGGAAGGATAAAATGATGCTATTAACAAATAGAGATCTGCGTGATAAACTAAAACAAAAAGGCATAGGTGTGGCCAACGATCTGACACGGCAACAAGCTAAAATTGTGTCACAAGCACGTAGGGAGGGGAAGAGGGCCTTCTTTAGAAACGGGGAGATGGTAATGGGACCCGCCAGACTAGATGAACACACATCTACAAAGGTGACGGCAACGGAAGTGACAACGGCGGATTACACTGACAACACGGCTTGTGTCATCAGCTGACCGACTGCACGGCAGAGGGAGCGGGACGTCATCGGTCACGGCCGACTGAGCGATGCTGGTGACCGGAGCGAGATGTTCTGCCACGGTGCTGAGACCACGTGCGGCGACCCGCGACCCGGTATGCAGTGCAGCGAGACGAGGATGTGGGTGGTGGAGGTGAAGGTGTCTCTGCACGGGATGTTCGTGCTTCCTCCCTCCACCGGCCAGCTGACAGTGGCAGTGACGGTGTGGGGAGAGGTTCCCCACATGTGGAAGGTGATTCGCTGATTGGCCACGCCTTGCGGGAATACAGACGTGGTGACGGGACGCCCACTCCTCACAAGACCGAGACGTCACGGGCAAGCCCAGCAACTCCGTGTTGGGTAAGCCGACCTCCGGAGCGGAGAGGAGCAGCGGGGATTCCTCACGTCACGACACAGCCGGCAACCCCAGTGATGTGCGTGGTGGTAGTCGAGGATCGGCAAGCAGACAGAGCGGTCTTTGTGGGTACCTTGGTAACCAACATAGTAACAGTGTTGGCCACAGGCCACTACGCAACAAGAAATCCAAATAGGACAAGTTCGATCATTCAACGTCCTGGTCCTTTCTTAACCATAATGTTGAGAACTTATATAACAAATTAGATAATTCGTCATTCATTGATTATGTTAATTCATTTGATTTCGTATGCCTTACAGAAACATTTGTGGACAAGTCATTTGATCTTTCATATGTGTTTAATGATTTTCTTAAATTTGTCGCTTCAGCTCAGAAACTGTCACACATTGGGAGAAACTCTGGTGGTGTACTGTTGCTGGTTAGAAGTGTCTAGAACAGTCTGTAGAAGAAATAAGATTAGACTGTGCAAATGCTATAGCAATTAAGCTGAATAAAGGTGTGCTTGGTACTGACACAAAGATGTAGTCTTAGTACGTTGTTATATTGTACCTGAAGGTGGTCCTCTGTACAATAACACCATCTGAAAGATGGAGTAGCTATATTGGAAGAAAGTTTACTACGAGCAGTGGGTGATGTTGACTTTCGAGTCATGATTTGTGGATTTGAATGCCAGGACTGGCTCTAGCCAGTCGAAATGCGAAGATATGGTAAACTTTGAGTCTTTTAGTGGGTTTATGATGACCATTTAGAAGACAGTTTCTGAAGAAACTCAAAAGATGAAAATGTAAACAATTTTGAAGATCTTTGTTGGACCTTTGTTTTTTTGTTTTGATCTTGACATTTTGAATGGATATTGCAATGGAGACAGAGATGGAGAGTATACATTTGTTTCCCACAAGGATGTAGAGTTATTGATTATTTTCTTGTTCCAGAATGTTTTTCCAAAATTGCAATATGATTGTTGGTGATTGTCTTGAATCCTGGCATTTACCAATAGAAATGATATGGCAAAACGGAATGACCAAAAATACTCAAGCTCAAGAACCTGTTGTTGAAGAAAAAATCTCTTTGGTCAGAGGAGAATGCTGGGAAATTTGAAAATGAGCTGAATTCCAATAGTTTTAAAGAACAGGTTGAAAATGCCTACCAGTTGATAAATGTGGATGTCAACAGATATGTGAATATTTTTGTTCAAGCAATGTATAGTGCTGCTGCATGCATGGTGAGAATGGTTGGTAAAAGAAAGAAAAATCAGGATGAGTGGTTTGATTATGAATGTGACCAGAAGAAGAAAGAGGTGAACAAGAGCTACTCAAAACTTTCCAAAGGAACAAAGCAAAAGACAAAAAAAGAAGAACTGAAAGAAAAATATACTAGTGAGCGATCAGATTATGTTAATATGAAGCGACAGAAGAAACGTGAATTTGAGCAAACAAAGATTAAAAAATTAAAAGACTCTATTAGAGATTCAAATTATTTTGGGCGACAATTAGAACAATTAACAGAAAAAGGATGAACTTATAGTGATATAAATATAGAGCAGTGGTTTGAGCATTTACGCAATATTTTAATTACCCTGAGAATATAATTGAAAACAATGGAAGCGTTGATTTAGAAGCCAATGACTTTGAAGAACCGTTATTTAATGATCCAATATCTAGAGAGGAGATTGTTAACAGTATGAAATAATTAAGGTCTAGGAAAAGTGCAGGTCCAGACATGATCTTAGGGGAAATGCTAAAACATTCTAATACACTTGTAGTGGAATTTCTGAGAGTTTTGTTCAACAAGTTTATTGATGAAGGAAACTTCCCGCTAGACTGGGCTCAATCTATTATAATTCCATTGCACAAAAAGGGCGACATCAATAATCCAGACAATTACAGAGGTATTGCCCTTACCAGTATATTGAGGAAAAGTTTATACAAATATTCTAAACAGACGATTAATTAAATGGGCAGAAACCGAAGAAAAAAATAATTGAGGAACAAGTGGGATTTAGATCAGGCTATATAGGCACGATCGATCATATTTTTTATGTTATTTTCTCTGGTTCAAAAATATCTTCTCAGAAACAGCAAATTGTATATAGCATTTAATAGATTTCCATAAAGCGTTTGAATTAGGTTAATAGAAACTTGCTGTGGACCACATTGCGCAAAGAAGGTGTAAATGGTAAAGTGTATAGGGCTCTTAGAAGTGTATACAACTCGGTGCTTGCTTACGTCCGAGATAAAGGTATGTATTCTGACTTATTTGAATGCCCACGTGGAGTTAAACAAGGATGCCTGCTAAGTCCCCTGCTGTTCTCATTTTTTTGTTATCAATGAACTGGCTACGGAAGTAGTTAAAAGGGAAAACATGGTGTTCAGTTAATCCCAGGTGCTAATGATGTATTTCTGATGTTGTTTGTGGACGATGTTATTCTTTTAGCAGATACTACCGGTGGGACTGCAAAATCAATTAAATGCACTGAAAGAGGGAAGCTGATTTTACAGAGCTTACAATAAATCTGGACAAAACAAATGTAATCGTTTTTCCGAAAAGGGGGGTCATCTTTCAGCCCACGAAAAGTGGTTTTATGGAAACGATGAGATTAGTGCATCAAATTCATATAAATATCTTGGTCTTTTCTTCACCACAAAGTTGAGCTTACAAAAGACAAGGGTTGAAAACCTATAGAAAAGGAAAAAAAAAAGGCACGATAGAAATCTTAAAATCCTTAAAAAAAAATTAAATTGTATTGATTTCTCTCTTTTTTGGAAACTCTTGACTCTCAGATTGAGCCAATGTTAAACGTATGGTGCTGAAGTATGGGTTTATTCAACAACAGTGAAAATGGAGAAGGGTTCATACATACGCAATCAAACGTTTTCTATCAGTACCATTGCATTCGCCAAATAAATTGTTATATGGAGAAAAACTGGTCGGTACCCCCTATATGTTAGAACCTACATAAAAGGTATTAGATATTGGCTTAGATTATTACAACTCCCAATAAAAAGGATTGTGCAAACAAGCTTATGAAATGATGTGATTCAGATGGAAAATGGAAAGCAAAATTGGGCATAGTCTGTAAGAACGTGTGGGTAACCCTACTCATGGGTTCGGGATTGTTTGGATGTGTCGAGAATGTTGGACATGAACAAGTGTTTTTTGTCCGAATTTAAAGATCGGTTAATCTCGTTCTACAAACAAGACTGGCATTCTAATTTGGAAGAATCGGGACAAGTATACACGGTTCTTTTCTTTTAAGAATGTTTTTCAAACGGAAAAATTATATCGGAGTTTGTAAACAATAAATGGCACAGATCCATTTTCGCTCGATTTAGAACAAGAACATTAGGTTTACGTGCCAATGTAAGATGGTTCTTAGCTCGTACATCTGATCCCCTTGTCCTATGTGTGGTGCAGCAACTGAAGATGAGGACACATTTCTATTCCATTGTAAATTTTACGAAGACTCAGGAAGAAATGTTCGGTTCTCAATATGGACTCTTCCAGAATTTGGACATTGTCAGCTACTCTCCAACAAATGACGAAAAAAAAAAACATACGATCACTCGCAGGGTTCTTTTTTCCTTGCTGGGACCCGTTGGAATAAAAAACTAATCCTAGAAAATTAAGACAAAAAAAAACAAAAAACAAACAAACAAACAGTATTCTTCTTACCTGGCATAATAACGGTTTAAAACACAAGTATTATGATTTCTTGGTGTTTCTGTGAATGATCGATTTTCCTAATCAATTCCTATGTAGCTTGTGATGGTATCGCTAAATGTGGCACAATCAGTTCCTGCGCACGAGCGGATGCCTTTGTGTGTATGTGTACGCATGTGCAAGCAGGTGGTGTGTATGTGTGTGTATGCAGGGGTGGTGTGTGAACACGTGCGAGAGTGAGCGTATTATATGTGTGAGTGTCTATGTATTTCGTATATGCATATTTGTAAATTTGTTTTTCATTATGCCGTGTGATTGCTTTTGAAAATATTCTCAATTTCTAAACATGTTGAATGGTTAAATCCTAAATGAACCAGTTCTGTTTCCTACACACTGTGTTGTATTTCTTCCTGGTGTCGCTGAAATAATGGCGAAATGTTTATTTCCCCCTCATGCCAATAGGATTGTATAGTCAATGGCATTAAACTTTTCAGTGTCAGTCGTTCAGTCTCTCTCTCCATCTCTCTCTCTCTCTCTCTCTCTCTGTCTCGTCTCTCGCTCCTCCTATATCTCTTCATCTCTCTCCTCTCTCTCTCTCTCTCTGCGTCAGATCGTACCAGGGAATCAATTGATGATCCACACAATATAGGCAGGAAAAAGGGATTCCGAACACATGGTTATTGAAATTAAATGAAAATTCAGTAAGTGAAGTAATAAATAAACAAACGGAAAAATGAAAATAACAAATGAATAAATAAAATATAAAAATATATAAACGTAATTTCACACACACCCAACACACACACAAACACCCACACACACACTCACACACACACAACACACACACACCACACACACAACACACACACGCGCGCGCGCGCGCGCTCACCCACACGCGCACGCACACACATACACACATAAACACAGACACACAGATACAATCACACACACACACACCCACGACACACACACCACACACACACACACCGCACACACACGCACTCACGCACACACACAACACACACACACACACACCACAGCAGCACACCACCACCACTACGACCACCCACCATCACCATCAGGAGCAGCACACCAAGACAACTACCACCACCGCCACCAACGCTATTCAAACAAAAGGAAAAGGCAAAGCTCCCATAGTTGACAGCAATCAAAGCTCGTCAGAAAAACGAAGAATGTTAAAAATGTATATGTGAAGGTAAAAAGTAAGGAAACAAAATAAGTAAGTAAAGAAATAACTAGAATCACAAAAAAATATAAACATGAAAATTCATCCAAGAAAAGAAAATAAAAACTGTACTGACACAAGCATCGACCAGATATACAATGAGAAGAAATCGGTCTGGTAGAGTTTCATAGCCATCTTTATTTCTACAAACTGTGGGAGAGAGAGAGAGAGAGATGAGAGAGAGAGAGAGAGAGAGAGAGAGTTTACATGAACTGAGGTAACTGATATCTATTAATGCCATGGAAAACCAAGGGATATCGATTTGTGTTTCCTTCCTCGTTACAGGAGAGCATATGAGGAAGACATGTATCGAGAACAGCACGAGCTCGCTTCCCATGTGACTGTTGTCAGAAATCAATGAAGCAATTCCCTGGCAGTCGACGCCTTTCACGTCTTCTCTCGTCACTCTCGGCCTTCCTTTTCTTCTGTTCCTTCTTCTTCTTCTATATTTTGTGGTTGTGGTTGTGATTGTTGTTGTTGTTGGTGGGGGTGGTGGTAGTGGCGGTGGCGGGTGGTGGTCTCCTTCTTTCGTCCTCTGTCTGTCCATCCGCCTGCTGTCTTTGTTCATGAGTGACTTATTTGTTTAAAAGGTGTCAATATTGCTTATTGTCAGGCTTTTTGTGTGGTTTGTTGTGCCAAAGAGAAGACCCATAATTTGAGGATAAGATATAACACTGTTCCCAAAGCACAGCTTGCACCTTTATCCTCGACTCATATTTAAATGAAACGAGCCTCTTGAACACAAATTGTGACAGTGTCTGTTTCTGAAGCTTTTGAAAAGTCCCAATGGGCGTTTAAAAACAACAACAACAAACAACAACAAAAACTTTCTAAATACCCCCGACGTAGGGCAGGGTAGTCAATAATGATTCTTAAAAACTTCGTCTCAACAGTCATCAAAACTGTACGGGCTATGAAGCTATTGACTATCATGCCTAAATCGTCATTGAACAAACAATACATGTGGTGTGTTGTCATTGTTGTTGCTGTTCTTGTTGTCGAAGGTAACTCCCGAACAAACCATGTTAACTGGCGGGTGAAAGATAAAAAATGGCGCCAAAATCGATCGTGCAAAATACCAGTTTAGTTTAGAAATTATGGGCTTTTCAGTCCAACACAGTTGTAAAGAATAAGACACATTTATTTGTGTGACTTCAGGGACCATAGACACAATAATGATGTAGATCTTGAGGCATTCCCATTTGAAAGAGTTGACACAAAATAATCCAAGATTGATCAGTTGATTAAGTCTCAATTCTGGAACGAGACATTGATCAGTTGATTAATTCT